>JAPMOR010045889.1:117660-132828 GCA_026543865.1 Argiope aurantia | reverse complement strand
ATTAAAAATCGTTTGGTGCAACTGATATTTTCATTTCAATTAAGAATAAAGTTGCAGACAGTAAGAAGATTATTTATTTTAATATTTTATATAAAAGCATTTTTACATTAAAAATAATGTATAAATGTATTAAAAAATAAGTGTGAATATATTTTCGTTCTTAGCAATACTGAGTGCATCAGCTGGAATATTATTTATAATCGAAAGGTAGCTAGAATTGTAAAAGCGAGCTCATTAAAAAGTTTGAGAACGTGCCAAAAATACTTATTGAAATTAGTGTAATGTAATTATTGCATCAAAATTTTCCTGTAGAGTTTTATCACTAGAAAATCTTTTTATAATAGTATTTTGTTTGTTAAATATAGAAGGCTATTGATGTAGGAAGAATGCTTGCACGTAAAAGAATAATAATGAAGAAAAAGTAAAGAAAACAAAAAAAATTTCCACTAAAATGGAATTCAGAAGCAATATTTCATGATAGCAAAATATTTGAAAATCGTCCCTGGAAATATAATTTTTTCAAATAATAATTATAAATAGGTTTGAAAATATTTATCAGTGGCAATATTTATTTGTAATATATTCCTATTAATACATTATGTAAGATTTTTTTAAAACACCGATGAGGAATCTTAAATTTAAAAATTCTGTGTTGGACATGAATTTTCAGAAATATTTTATAAGCTTAAAAAATATATATAGCTTCTGAATATAAAATTGTGTAATTCATCGACTTGATTCATTAAATTATTTATCTCCTTAAAGAAAATGATGTAGTTTCGAAAATTATTACATCTGAAAATAAGGCTGCTGTTTTGAAAAATATTGTATTTATATAAACATATATTTCTTTCAACTGGGCAGAACAAATAAATAATAACGCAAAATAAATACAGTCTGAATATAGATGAAATTATAGTAATTTTTGAGAACTTTTTTTCATTTTCGGTTTCAATAATTTTTGAAGCTGAAAATGAATTGCAGTGTGAATAAATATTAATATTATGAAGCGGGGGGAGAAAGAAAGAGATAGTCTTTAGAAAATTTGCATAAAAACAAATTATGCATAAATTAAAATAATTTGAAAAGGGTCGTTTTATTTAAAATGGCAGCCGAAGATTACGAAATTTTTACTATAACTAGTAAGTGATTTTTTCAGAAGTATTTACTTGAGGTTTTTACATCTAAGGTCTTCTGTATTTTTCACTATTAAGAAAGAAAACTCACTTGATATGTGGAAATACCCAACAATCATTAAGCTGGAAATAAATCGCTTGATTTTTTTATAAAGTTAATCTAATTAATTTCAAAAGGTTATGAAAGAATTATTCATTCATCTTCGCATTTGTGGTTATATAATTGACGATAAATCATTCTCTAACATTTCGTAGTAAAGGCTTATAGTTATTTCTTTTAACATTTCTTAGTAAAGGCTTACGGTTATTTCCTTTAACATTTCTTAATAAATTCTTAAAGTTATCTTTAATAGTCCTATACATTGTAGCAAAATTCGTATTACGCTTTTTATTTTATAAATAGATCTTGGCATTTTGTTGAATGGAAATGAATGAATTCGTTCTTTCAAGTTACTGAATATTGATAATTGATCTCAAGATTTTCAATCAGGAGCGATTCAGAAGAAATAGAATATTGTAATAAATCTCAATTTCGACCTTTTAATATTAAGTGTTATATCCATTGAAAGAATTAAGTACCTTTTTTTATTATTTTCCGAGCTTGCGTTTAAATTCATATACAGACGATAGTATGTTAAATACATGATCGTTAAAATTACAGCTTCATTTTGAAATGGTCATAAAAGGAAATCTATTAGATAAAATGCTACCAAATCTAGTAATAATTTACGGAAGAGCATGAGATGACCAAACAGTGACTTTAGAAGAATGCAAAGGAACTGGGTGAAATAACAAGGAATTTGTTTAGCCCAAATCCTGCAGTTATGGATGTTGACATTTCCATTTAAATAAAAATGAACGTCACTCGTCCACAAGATGTTTGCCAAAGTTCGTGAACAATACGCCTTTACCTACAAGTGTTGAATTTCTGGATTAGATAAAATTTTGTCCAATAGTTTTCATTTTATGACCGTTTCAAAGTGAAATCTTAATATGAAGACTGCATATAAATATAAAAATAATAAGAATAGAAAACAATATAAAAATAGAATTAATAATAAAGAAGTATTAAAGTATTAACAATACGAACTAGATAATCTTGTTTATAATGAAATCATATTTTATAGCTAAACGTGATAAATTCTCTTGACTTGTTTGCCAAAAATAAAAACTTTTCCGCTCGGGTTTGGTAGAAAACTAGCAAATACATTCTTCATTTCATAAAATTATATTTTTTTCTCATTTTTCAAACACATTAAAGGACATTTAAATATCGTTAAATAAATTTATTGTTTTATTTTAGTAAAGAAATATTTGGAAAATAATCGCGACTCATTTATCTTTTTTGCAATAATGCCTATTTTCTGTAATCTTAAATTGGAAGCATTTTTGCTGCCATTTTATTTTTCATAACTGTTTTGCAATTCCCGGGTGCATTAGTAGCACATTATGTCCTTGTGCCGTAGTCAGAACAACTGAATTAACTTTGATGAATATCATCATAGATCGAAATGAATCACTTAATTGTGCAACTCTTTTACAAAAAATTTCTTTGTGCGCTTGGGTGGTCGATCCTCTAATTTGGTGTCTTAATTTTCTTATTCAAATCACGTTGCTTCTTAATGCCATCTTTTAGGAAATGTATGCTCTATTAAAAAATAAAAAATCGTCCAAACCCAGTAGATTCAAAATGAAACTAAAATAAGCAAACAAAAAAATTATTCTAGAACATCTTTAAAAATTTACTTATTTGATAAGAAAATGTCTGCAAAAAAAGGCCATTTCTTGGAATTTTGAAACTTTTTTATCCTTTAAAAGCGCAATTTAACCGGCATTCTATTTGTATCAATAAAGCTTTTATAAAAAGTTATACGGATTATTAGGATTTAAAGGAAAGCTGTTAAATATACTTCTGTCAAATTTTCCGTTGATAAAATCAAAAATGCGATAGATTAAAAACGCGAGTGAAATCTAATCAAATAAGGGAAAGAAGTTGATCATCATTCCTTACTTTTTTAAATTGTTGCGTATTTTGAATTTGAGAAACGCCAATGTTTAATACATTTGTGGCTAAGAACGAGATATTTCGTCTTTTAGGAATTATTAGCATCAGGCTTCTTTGTACTAGAATTTTACTTACATGCTAGTTTAGATAAGTTGGGTTGTTAATAGGTATGTATACAGAATATGATCACTTTTTTTTTCTTTTCCTTTTTTGGTATATCAATTATCTAGAGCGAGCCATTCATCCTTTCTGGAGCTTGCATCTTATTCGTCCATAGACATGAATGGGTTAATAAGCCATTGCTTGATGAGGATTCTAATCATGGCTTTTTCAACTGTGTTTTCGTGTTTTGGTGCAAGGAAGGCAGTCCTTAGATGGATTTGATTTTTATGACTGTTTTGCTATATATTGTAAAAATCTTATTTTGTTGTCGCTTTCCGCAGTAGTTTTAACTTGATTATCTCGATTAAATATGTTCTGTTTCGATTTTTATGCCAATTCTTATTAAAATAAACCGAACAAATAAAATTAAAAGTTATGAAAAAATAAAAATTGAGGCACTCTGTGAGTATGTACTCATAGTACACTCCACTATCTTAGAGTAGTATGTACTCCTTATGTAATTTTATTAAAATAAAAAGGTTTAATTTTTTTATTCTCGGTTCATTCTTCGAAAAAATTTTGACTGAATCTACAAATTTCGAACTTATTAATGCAGCATTTATGTAAACGCTTTCTGTTTTTGCATTTCTTTGGGTATAAAGTTTTTGTATAAATATTCTTTCTTTGAGCAGTAATAAAGTTCCATTCGCTCTACATGAATTAAATGATGTTTTATAACTACAAAAAGTTATTTTTTTAGAAAAAGTCGTAAGTTTTTCTTCAATCTGCGGATTATAGAGAGTAACTTAAATGATTTAGTACGCCTTTTTATTAATCAGTTTTTTTTTTTAAATATCTCAAGGTTTTGGAATAATCTCATATATTATTCTTGTCCTGTTTCGAAGTTCTTGAGTCATCTTCACCAGTCGACTTCTTTTATTAAACCACATATACGAGTTTGCACATAATAGGATTTCTTGAAGGCACTCACGCTATTCAAACTGGACTCTGATGGGATTACTCAATTTTTCCAATTTATTTTAATTATAGAGCTAGTTCATATCCCAATAGAAATAATCTTTTCAAAAAATCTTGCTTCGACTTGTGGCAAAACAAGCTGTGCTTCAAATGAAAAGTAGCGGACACATTTCACAGCTATAATCTATCTCTAACAAGTTTTCGGGTGTGACGTAATGGATTACGTGATATCGCACAAGTCTATTTTTAATAAGGTAGGAGATGGCTACTTCTCTTTCCTTCTTAGCATGCGTTCGACAATGTATCAATAATGAGATGGAGATAGGGGAGGGGATGCATCGAGTTCAACACAATCGCATTTCTTACAACCTTATTATTTCTTCACAACCCGCTCTGATTTTCTACTTTAGCAAATGTAGCGCCCATTTAGCAGCCTAAAATAGGAAATGATTGTCAGGCTTGAAATCGGAAATCAATACGTCAATACGGAAATCAGCCGTCAATACGTCAGAGCCATGCTATAAGATATTACCCCAGCGTTTGCAATATGGTTGTGCCATATTGTTCTTTGACATTGAGCTGCGCATTTTATAAATTGTCACTTAATAAGCAGCAACAACTTTTTTCAATTTTACAGGAGGAAATTGTCCCGGGGGGGGACACCTCGTAATTGTGGATGAGAAGTTTCCGACATGGCGGTTGGTTCTCGCCATCCCCACCACGAAAAGAGGGAGGGGGGGGTCTGGTTTCTCCGATCGGTGACGGGATGTGCTTACTTAGGGAAGGGTTGTATCGTAGCCGGTGATGGCCCTTAGGACTCAACCACAGCTCTCGTCAGTGTTGCTGTTGCGGCGGTCAGATCATTCAAGTTTTTCCGGGTGCCTTCGGGGGGGGGGGGGGGTCGGAGTAGTCAGTTTGTGACTACAAGAGGAAGGTAAAACTAAATATTTCGCAATAAATAACGAATATGGCGGAGGTTTTTTTTTTTTTTTTCATATATGAAATAAATGTATGGTATCATATTCTTACTAGATATGAAAAAATTCCACCGTATCCGTTATTAGTAGCGAGAATTCTCTTTGCATTTTTTTATGAAGTTTAGGAAATTCAGATGTTAAATGTTGAAATGGTGATCCTGTCATTAGAAGTATATGTTGTTAAGTAGAATACCTTTGAAGGTGCAAAAAACGTTCTAGAGCTTTCTAAACTTCGAAGATCTCAGAAAAAATGAGATATGTTCTATTTAAAATCGACTTATTTGAAAATTTTAAACCCTAAATTTAATTTTTGACTTATCTGTGATTTTATGAAACTGCAGTACGAAAAAAAAATCGGTTAAACGTTTTATTGAGATAAATATATTTTTGTTTAATTTTTTGCTTGGAACGTCATCGAGGTATTTACGTCTAGTTTCCATATGTATACGTTCATTAAAAAAAGTTTTTGTAAGTCGGTTGCTGTATAATAAGAAATTAAACTTCATATATAAAGCTTCATGTTCTTTTAAAGAATTTTGCTAATTGTAGATATTAGTGGAATAATTCTTCTTATTCAAAATTAAACGTAATATCAGTTTTTCGATAAAAGAAAAATAATTAATATCGTATTAATCATTTTAGTCTAAAATGATACATTGAGGAAGGGCAGGAACAATAGTATAGAACAGAGGGGGGATTAGATTTTTTACACTCATAATTCTATTTCAAATTGATGAGATAAAAAAAATGCGATCACATTTTTATCAGAAAAATTTTGTTTCAATCCCATAGGTGGAAAATATATAGTAAAAAAATTCTTGTCTAAGGCAACTATAAGGGGAATTAATTAAAAGTAACTATATGAAAAAATTTTATGAAATCTTTAAAGACAAGTTGGTTTTCTTAAATATTTTCACCTATAAATATTGAAGAAATTTAAAAAGTAAAGCTCTATGAATTATCGTGATTCACAATTTAAAATCTCTAGTCTAGAGAATTTTCGATAATGATTCAACATTTTTTATACCTAAATCGTGAAGGCTTGATAAATTATTTCTGAAATATGTTTACTGTAATGTGTAGATTGATTGGTAGAAATGATAAAAATAGAATTTTCTCCAGCATTAATTGACCGTAAAAGATAATATTTCTTTAAATAAGGATGGATGCAAATAAATTAGTGTAAATTAAATTAAAAACAATCTATAGTATTTAAGCAAAAATGAGGGTTAGTAACTCAAAAAACAAAATTATAAATGCATTATATTTTATTTTGAAATTAAAATTCTAAATTGTAATCTGCATGTCTAGAAAATTGGATAACTTTTGAACATTTGAAACAAAAACAATCAAAATAATTTTGATGCAATATATTTCATTGGAATTTGCTGAATAATTTTTAATTATATTTTCTTTTAATTACTATTAACTAACGTTTCTAATTTCCTTTCCAAAAATGCATGGCAAAATTTATAAGTAGCGAAAAATTTAACATTTGAGGGGAAAAAATGAAACTCCACGATTTTTTTGAAAACCTTTTAATTTTCAACGCATTATTTTAACACATTGCATTTAAGCTCGATTTAGAATGCATTTTGAACGTTTTTTTAAACTTTCAAAATATTTTAATAAATATGTTAAAATTTTGGAATAAAATAACATAAATTCTCTTGACTTGACTGAATCTACAAATTTATTTGAAAAATACAAATAAATTTCAATCTTTTATGAACGGAATGTTAGTCTTTTAGAGTTTTAGGTAACTGAATAATTCGAAGAAAGAAATTTTAGTTATTTATACAGGATACTATAATATTTTGGAAAATATTAAAGAAAGAAAAGATTATCAACTATATTTGAGTATTCATTTGGAAGTAAAGCCAAATGTTTTATGTCGCAGAAATACTTACGTATAATAGAACTTAGCTGGTGAGGGCTTGACTTTAATTTCTTTTTAACTGAAACAAATCAGAAGTTCCTCGTGCAATTTCTAACATAAAATAGAATCTGTTTTTCTCAGTTTGACCGTCTGTTATGGATCATCTACGATCGTGGAGTCACTTCTAGTTAGGTGATCTTTGGTAACAGTCCAACTTGTGCAATGAACCAGCTTTCGTGACCTATTATTTTGCTAAAAGAACGACTGACTGACGCCAGAATCGATCCAAAGCAAATTTGAAATCCATTCTTTCATTTCCCTTCACGAATTCGGTAATCAATTTTCGCTAGTTTTTCTTTTTATCTTCTTAAGCAAGAATCATAAAGCAATTTATTGCGCTCCGTTTTAATATTTTAATTCGTACTATTTATTCTGAAACGCGGTACGTTAAAGTATGCATATTTTTCTTGTAAATCGACTTGAAAAATCGATTCAAGTTTAATATAAAAATTTAGATGAATAATCAAAATTGTATTCTCTCTTTAGTTACCTGAATTGGTACATTTTTTCTTTTGAAAATAAAAGAATGGGAGTTTCTGAAAGCACATCACGTAATATACTACATGCTATATTACGCTATATGTATTACATGCCACATCACATTACATATGCCACATGTATATCTTATACTCTTTTAATTAAAAGTCATCATGAAAATTTTATTTTTTTATCATATTTTTTCAGGGAAGTATTTGAACAATCTTCATATTTTTAACAGTCTTTAATACTTCTTAACAGCCTTTTTATACTCTTTTTATATTTCGAACATAAATATAGCAATAATATCCAATAATACAATAATTTTTTTAACTTGTAGCTATAAATTTTGGATTCTGATTATTGTTATAAATTTCATACTACATAGAAAAGAATGGGTACTAATACAAACATTTATTGAAAAAACGAATTTGATGACAAGTGTTAAGTTAATACTCAAGCATAAGTATCATTTTTTGATTTTATAATTGGTGTGGATTTAACGAATCTGTGTTTTTAAATGCTTAGCACTCATAAAATGCCTCTCAGGCGCCATTCTAGACGATTCATCATTTTGCCATTGCTTGATTTCGATGGTTATAAAAAATCACGGAATTAGAGATACCTGCTCACTAAGGTGTTTTTTTTTTTTTTTGGAAGAGAGAAGAGAAATTAACCTATAAAATTTTATTTTTCAGATCATTAAGTACTAAAACGAGCTTTTAAATTCACAGGAGTAATTGGGTGTCTGATACTGAGACTTAATTCTTTTTCGAATGCAAAAGGTTAAAATGATTATACCTATCGATATAGAATTGTGAAGATTTAGTTTGACTGCTGTAATTGTGTCATTGTTGAAAAGATCTATATAAGTGTTTCAAGAGCAAAGCTCATAATTTGTCAGTGCTTAGTTTTTTCCTGTACCAAAACCAGAATTTTCTGGTTTTGGTACAGGATTCAACATCACCAGTATAAATTTTCCATACATTCGTTAAATCTAATTATTATAATCACATATTTGCAATCAAATAATTTAAAACATTTTGACATCAACAGAGTAATCTGCTTTTAAAAATCGGTTGATTTCATTTCTTACATTCATATTGTATTTATATGTTCCTAGAATAAAGGGATGATCTAGGTATAAATGAATATACTTATTAATCTGAATGAAAATAATTGATTAATTCAGTAATCTGAATGAAAATAATTGATTAATTAAGTAATATGAATGAAAATAATAATTTCAAACATGGTTTTCATATTTTTTTTAAATATTTATTTTACAAACACATTCTAATTTGAGTTGGAAAGGGATAGCGGAAAAAATTAAGGAAAGGAAAGATATGTTTATATAAAAAATTAGGGGGGGAGGAGGGAATTGACCATCGACAGTCATTTCTATAATACTCTAAATTGGCATCTAATATTACGCAAAACAGTTTTGTGTTGCTTTATATTTTCTTATTGCCTAACGCCTCACTCAGTTTCACCCATCTAGACTGATTTATAAAAGGAAGAAAATTCATTTTCCATTTACTAAAAAAAGAAGCTTATCTTGTGTTTGGAAGCACGCAAATGTATGAAAGAGTAAATAGTGTATTTGCTGTGCTTGATGTCATGCTTTTATGCTTTACTTGCATTTGCAATTTGTTTCTAAAAAAATCAATTTTTAATCGTCTTTTTAGCTTCCTTTTTTTTGTTTCTTTTATTGCATAGTTTTCTGATATCTTATATGACCATTCTTCAGGCCATATGTTCCGCACATCATATATTTTTTATTGCTAACTATTTATAATTTAAAAAAACTATGGTAAATTTATTAAAATAAAAACCAACAGCCTATTTAAGATAATTAATATATCATTAAGTAAATGCTAACTCTCAAAAATTACTTTAATAATGCAGTATAAAAATTCAGTTTAAATTTTCTTTATGGCTCATATATTTTTTAAATTTTAATTTCAGTTTTACGTGAATTTTCAAAGTTTAATTCTATTTTATTTGATTTTAAACACTATTTAATGACTTTTCTTTCAATCAGCGCTTTGCAATCAAAAGGAAGTATTAATAAGATAGTCGAAGCTCCATCTGTTGACAATTATCCGAAATATTGCAGAGCTCGTCAAACTGAGTGAGAAAATATTGTATAATCGTTAGAAAAGCATATGCGCATAGTTTTAAGGAAATTAAAATAATTCTAAGGAAGTAAAGTTTGTCCCGAGAATAGATATATAAATATCAATTTACCCAAATCTCAGTGAAGAGACTTTAAGTCTAATTATTTTAGTTCATTCCTTTGATAATGTTTGATAGTCATCGTATAATTAACGTCATATTAATATTATATACATTTTAATGCCAAATATCAAAACTTCTCGCATAGAAATCTGGAGGAAGTTTGTTTCTTGAAAATAAAGGTTGTCCAAGCGTTAAAAAATATATGATTCATAATTTGATATTTATGAAAAATAATATTAAAATAAATATTTATTCATTAATTTTTGAAAACTTTGGAAGAAAAATAATCAGGATGGAACAGAGAAAAAAATAAGATTACCGGATTTGAACCAAGCATTTCAGTCGATATACATGATTTTCATATAACATTCCAAAGTTTACTTTATTTTAAACTTTACTTTTTTATTATACTTTTAGTATACAAAAAATACTTTAGTACACTTCCAAACTATACTTTTATTAGTATAGGGATAATCTGGGTTAAGAACAGTTTCATAAAAAAATGAAATATCATTTTTTTTTTTCTGAAAACATGAAAGTATGGGATATTAAACTGGACTGAACTATTATTTTCATTACAATTTAGAATAGTCCAAAATAACTATTTTATACCACATTCTGATATAAAATAGTTTTCTCAATTTTTCCCTCTCCTTGAACCATGTCTCAAGCTGAAATATGGCGCAGCATTGCTCCTTACTTTGAAAGAACAGTTGAAAAAATTTGCTTTTCAGTTTGAGCAATTTACTTCATTTTTTTAAACTCTCAGTGAAATTAAAACTATTATATGTTAATGAATTTTATCCCAAAACATTTATGTCATTGGATTTCTAAAAAAATTGTTATTTCTTAGTTGAAAGGAAATTTTTTAATTGTTTTTTTCATACTGTTTAAATTCAGCCATGAAATTTGATTTAGCTATATGATACAACTCACTAATTTGAACACCTTACGCGCATCGGGAATTCGTTTTAGTATTTTGGCTATGATTCAGGAATTTGAATCATTTTTTACCAGCAAAAATAATAGATCGTTTAATTTATTTTCTCATGTGTGTTAATATCTTAACGACTATATATTGTGAAAAATTAGCGCAAGTTGACATACCGTGTGTAATTAAACCATATGAATAATTTTGGAAATTTGTACATTTTCTAGAAAACTATACCTTTTTCTCGACACTCCTTTTTAATATTTATATATTTTATAATTGTATAATTCAGGAGAACCGATCATTAAGACTAATGCAATGGTTCGAACAGAAACAAAATTGATTACATTAGAAATAAAACTCAATATTCGACAATGTTATAAAACCTTACATTAAGTTGCATTACTTGCAATTTGTCTTAATCACACGAAGCACAAAATTGGGAATCTAGGAAGGGTTTAGAAGAGAAATCCATGTATTTTTTGTTTTTGAAAATTCATTTCAATACCCTTTTTGTGTCTATTTTTCATCCCGTATTGCCAATGAGGAGTGTAATTTTATGGTTAACATGCTTAACGCGAATTTTCTTTTTACGTCAGTTTCTTTAAGGTAATTACTTAGTGAAATTACGACACTGGCATAGAAGGTACTATCACAAAGAATTGATGGAAAAGCTTCAAGGAGGATATTTTGTGTGTTTATTCAAAATTAGAATTATTTTTGACTCATCTTTGTTTTCAGGAGCTCATGTGCGCTTTTCACTTTTTAAGCATGATTGTGAATAGAATTATATTTGTCTAGTTATAAAACATCAGTTTAGATTGTTTAGATTTGCATGTTTAACAGTTGCATCTAGTGGTCTCAATGTATAGTTGTCTGATAATAATGTTGTACTCCGACTTCTGAATGCAGTAATTTTTCCCTTTAGCTATAGTTATATATTCCCTCTATGTTTTTCTCTTTAGTTTCCTAACCATCTATTTCCATTTTTCACTTTAGTCTCCTAACCATCCATTTCCATTTTTCTCTTGCAGCAACGTAGAGGCTACTCCTCTTGAATCGAAGCCTCCAAGCGAAAAAAGCGGCTACACGGTATGTATTTATTATTTATATTTTTTCGCTGGTGAATTTCCAACTCTTGCAGTTGTTTTCTTCTCAAATAAACATAAAAATGTTCTCTCTTCTTTGTTTTCGGTGTTGTAATTACGTAATCTATTATGTTTTTTTTAAGGCATCTGGTGTTGGTATTCTTGAAAAATCCAAATCTGAGAGCGATGCCAAATCTATCGAAGATAGAAATGGAAGTAATAAAGAAAAATTAAAATATTCCCAACGCAGTTTGCGTAGAGGTTCTGGTGCTGGTAAATTCTTTTACTTTTTCATATTATATTTATCAATTAGAATATTTCATTTATAGCATATGATGAAACAGAGAAACTGGTAATTTTGCAACTTTAAAAGTATCAAAATGGAGGCGCCTAGAAACAAAAATCTTACAGTTTCTATATTCAATGAAATAAAGTCGTAGACCCATAAATGGTATGCATTTCGTGTGAAAACTATTTATAAAATCAGCGACCATCACAATGTCTAACAACAAAACCCTAACCGTAAAAGACCCAGAAGGCTCCATCAGTGTGAATTTCCTTTGTAATTAATCTCTTTTTCAATATTTTTAGCGCAAAGTTGTACAAAAAAAAAAGTTTTGTTAACAGAGTACGGGAAACCTAATAATTCATGTGTATTTTTCAAATTTATTTTAAGTTTTCTAAAATATTTTTTATGAATATCATTTGACTGTTTGACGAGAAACATTGATTAAACTTATCTCTATTTTTCCCTCTAAATCCCGAAAACCAACGGTGGGTAATACTATGAGGCATTATACTTCTCACACACAGTACAAATCCCATAAATGGATTTCGATGTCTTAACACTTTTATTAAATATAAAAAGAAACGCTGCCAAAATTCTCAATTTTGTGGACTAGAAATTCCACTTTAAGGCGACACGATACCTAAAAAATTTTTCTTTTAAATTTTAATGCCTACAATTATATTTTACTTTTATTTTATGTAAAAATAGTACTCTATAACTCTCGCCTAAAATTTTTTTTGAAATAATTTAATTTTAAAGAAAATGTAAGTGTTTTTTAATATTGTTGAGCTTTTTTTAAACCCTAAGGCTTTTTTAAATATGAAGATTTTTCTCCAAATTCTTTTCTAGGTAGATATTAACATACTACATAAAAATTAGTATGGATTCCCTCTGGCCAACAATATTATTTTTTTTATTGTAAAAAACACAAAAAAAATCTGAAAAATGCAGAAATTCTGACTTAGGACCTTTTTAAAATAAATACTGTACACATTAAAGCTAATTCCATACTATGTTTCATAAAACATATATTTCTGAACATTCAAAAAATATTTCACACCTCCACCTCCATTTTTTAAAACGCCTTAGGCTTTTGAAATGTAGCATATAAGCAAAAACCCAACATGGAGGATAATGCATTTAAAGTTTTTATTAATCTAAATCATAATATAAAATCTATTAAATTTACCTGTATCCTTTTAAAAATGTGATTCAAGTTATTCTAAATTGTTTAAAGTTAAAAAATGCAGAAAATTACATTGAAGATATAAAGAAAAATTAACGAAAGATCAAAACTTCACATATCTTTATCATAACACCTTTAAAAAAATTAATACACATCAAAAGTGATAAAATGTATATTTCTGCTCTTCTACTTGCTATTTCTGTTATTCTGCTTGATCGATGTAGTTGTAACTTTTGAGCATTTACTCCAAATGACACTGCGGAGAGTCTCAATGGAAATTTGTGCCATATTCAGAATATATCGCTCTAATAGCTCATTTGATGCAAGCCTTCGATAAATTGGCGATATTTTTGCCAAATGAGCTTCTTTTACAGGTGTTTGAATCTGAAAAGTGGGCGTGGCAATATTATTTACTCTCCTGTCATGCATCAAAAGTTCTTCAATAATTTAATAAAAAAATAAAGCTAAAGCTCTAACATTTTGCAGGTACATTTAGAAAGACTCAATTTATCATATGAGCCAATAAAAAGATTTAATTTTTTTTAATGATTTTTCGAGTACCGTGTCGCCTTAATGATCTAAAATTGTACAAAAATTAATAAATTTTTAAAAAAAGGAAATATTCTATATTGTAAAGCCTTAAATTCTGTTCCAAATAATGTAAAACATTTTACCAATACTTTTATTTCTATATTAATTTGAAAATCTGTTGGGGAAAAAACCACTCATTTCATTTAAACACCCATTCATCAATTCAAAAGAAAAAGTAGAAAACCGCTCAAATTCAATCCACTAATTAAATTGATGATTTTATTAATATAATACGAATAAGAATTTGAGGCTTATGTTAAATCAGTGCTTTCAATATTCATTTTTTTTCAATGCGATTCAGTTTTATCATAAACAAATAAAAATAAATCCGTGTTGTACTGCCTTTCACCATAATTAAAGCATTTAATAACTTCATGCATAAAAATCGCTTACATATTCTACTGTTCATTCTCGGATTCGGAAATCCACCACGCTTTTGCACCTACCTCAGGATGCGTTTATTTCGTCGGAAAAGGGGTGAAGAGGAAGATGAATGGAAGAGATGTATATATTTACGAATAGATTGAACTCAGAATATTCGCAGAATTAGAAATGTAAAAACTGCGCATCTTTCTGCATATCACCACGTAGTGAAATACTGACGTCGAAAAGTTGGATTGTGAAGCAGCCAGTACCTATAGTGCGTTGTCCTAGCGAAGCTGATGTAAACATTAAAAAGCGTTTTGTTTATAGATTTTTATCGATATATATTTCGTAATGAATATAATTGTTTATTTTCGTCAGTTTCTCTACAGCTAATGATATGGTATAAATTAATATTTCATTTAATATGCATTTGTTTTTATTTTATTAAATTGCCTTTATAGGTTCTCCGAATTCACAGTTAACGATTCCTAGATATCCAGCTTTTGACTTCAGTGAACAAGAAGATGTTCATTCAATATTTCCTTCTCCATCTGTAAGTTTGCTGGACTTTATTCGATTACTTTGTTTAACCCTGCTATTCTGGTCGCATTTACTGTACGAATGTAACGCTCAGATCAATGTGACATGAATATACTAACTCCAGGAATCTGAGTTTTCCATGTTTTCAGAAAAATATTATGTTTAGAGATAAATAAGAATGTTTTAATTGAATAATATTAGCATAATTGAAAAGTCATACAATATATATCTAAATATAATGCTTGTATATATGAGATTAAAAAACTGAGTTAGAGCATATATATATATATATATATATATATATATATATATATATATATAT
>JAPMOR010045889.1:99238-117560 GCA_026543865.1 Argiope aurantia | reverse complement strand
CCTTTGTATTTCATTTATTATTATTGTTTGATGAATTTGATCTTGACTTGAACAATTTGAAACACACACGCTTATCACTCAGTTGTAAAATAATAGTGGAAGTTCATGATAAATCATTTTATCTTTAATTCTACAATCTTTCGACTATAATGGCGCTTTTTCTTTTCTGAGATATTGTCTTGCTTGAATTTTTTTTATTTGCTTGATTTTTCTAAAATTAGACTATTATTGGTCAATTTATTTTCATTTCATTTGATATTTGCTGATATCCATAAAATAAAAGTGTTGCAAGTAAAACTACCAGAAGAACTGTAATAAAATGTAATCTAAAGTCACTGGTTTGTTTCCCTTTTATATGTGTCTGTTTTCAAAGTTTATTAGGAATATCTATAGCTCCTTTACTGATGTTGCAATCTAATGTCATTTCTAGGGTTCTTAGAGTTTAATTGATCATGATGTATTTGTTTCTAAAGTTGGCATACTTTTTTTGGAATATTATTCACAGCAGTTGTATCATGTGTAAAGTAAAAACTTGAGCTATGTATCTCCTTGTCTTCGATCGAATAATTCTGGCTTATTTTTTTCTCGTAGACCAATCATTTGGTATTAGAAGTTGACCCAATTGTTAAGAAGTGAAGTTATTATATGTACCATTGTACTCTCTAAGTTCATATGTTTGATTATAAGATCACTTGCTTGTTTTTTCCTTTTCTGATTTTGCTTGAGGGTTGTTGTTTTTTTTTTTCAATATAAATATAAGCATTTAGAACAATTAGAGTTTTACTGACACATAATGTCCAAGCTTTCACATAATGTCCATACATTTAGATTATTTATTTGACTTATACAGTTCACAGACCATGAAAAGAAATCATTGTTCATTTTGTGTTGTAAAATTTTCATACAGATAAAAGAAAATGTTTTGTTTAAATTTCCAGCCATTTCACCTAAATTTCCCAAATTGGAGAAAATTTATTTGTGCTTTTCATTTTTGACGAATCACTTTTTATCAAACCGAATGCTTTGCAGGAATTCATTTTAATCCTGATTTCATTTTTATCCTCCTTATTTGAATTAGTAATATGCAGTGTAATATTTTAAGTATAATTAAGAGAAATAGCTATTGGATTATATTGATCCAAACGAATCAATAATATAATTTGAAAAAATTTGTTGGAAATATGTGAATAAATGATAATCCTTTTCAGGGAAATGATATTGCATATTCACTAACAAAGTTACGAAATATCTATAAAATTACTTCCCACTTTCTTTTCTCATAAGCAGTTGGAAACATTTCTATCCAAATAGACCCGAACAGAACAGCAGGGTTTAAAAAGATCCTTAGAATTGACCGATCAATGTTATGATTCATTTTATTTTTCATTAGGAACCCGAAGCAAATCGTAATATTAAAACGGAAGATTTCCCAGGAATTTTAAAATTAGACAAGACAGCTGATCCAGATGCATCTCAAAATACCTTGAACTTAAAAGATGTATGTATTATATTTACAACAGCGATGCTTTATTTTATTTTTGTGCTTTCGTTAAATTGAAAATGGTTGCAAATTTTATAATCTTTGAATTTTTGTGCTTATTCTCTCTTCAACATTATAAAAATTTCTAGACAATTAACAATTTCCAGTGTATAATGTAGCAAAAGTACAAAGAAGTAAAGGCTATGCAAATAATATTAAATAAACACAATCAAATTGTGCAGAGAGGTATTAAATACTTGTTTCTGTTTTTCTTAAACATTTTTTTATTAAAACTATATGATTAATATGTAGATATTCATATATTTAATAAACAATTCAACTAATTTTAGAAGAAGTTGTCCTTGTCATTATAGGTATTTTAGTACTAAATGTACATTTGGGGGGGGGGGGGGGGGGTGAGGATTGGTAGATTGCTGAAAGACGAATCGCAATCATTCAGCTTTTCGGCAACACAAGTACTTTGTTTATAATTTTGTATAAAACACATGACATAAGTGCTTAGAATTTTGCCATACGCTTCCCCACAATTGCCGGATTTTCAACGGATTTTTGATTCAGTGCGCCGACTACTGTTTGGCTGCTGTCGCTATTCAAGGAAACGATATGTTGCATTTATGTGACATAAATAAATAAAACGTAGCCTTTTCTCAGTGACATAGCCACAAAGGGAATCATGGGTATGGATGTCCCGTTGCACAATCTTAGAGGACACCATTGAAACAAAATATTAGTGCTTTTATGTCACTTTTTAAAGCAAAATTTGATAAAGGGGCGAAAAAAATGCCATGGCTCAAGCGCCATTTATCTGTGCTAAGTCTTTGATGACGACTTAAGGAGAGGGGCGAAAAATATCATTATGCCAAGTGCGTCATTATACCACTGGTTGTCATTTGCATTTCTAATATCGTCTGTTTTTTGGCAGTGTGTTGAAGTGACCTTGAAGCAGAATCTCTACTTCAAGACTGGATGGTTCAGACCTTATTTTACGAAGAACCATTGTGTGTACAGATCTAGTGCATGCTGAATTTGTCGAAGGTCCTCTGCCTGGTTGGTGCGTAAATTTAGAAAAGAGTGTTTTCGTTGTCAAGTCGCCATGAATCATAATACCCCTCGCGTATCTTCAAAACGGAATATAAATCTAACAATTGATTTGTTATTTAAATGCACTACACGTGAAAATTTCATATCTGGCTTTGCGTTACTATTTTGCTCTGTGCTTGATTTCGATTCATTTTTGTTCCATGTATACCCCTTACAAAAATTTGTACATTCTGTATTTTTTCTGCTTCCGTAATTTTAAATTATGAATGTTTGCGTCATTTCATTAATTTTTTCATAGTTGTATTTTTTTCGCAATATTTGCGGATTGTTTAATTTTTATACTAAGCATCTCGTATCTTTATTATCATTGCTCGGAAATTTTAAAATTTTGGATTAGACTTTTAATTTTGTGCAGCCAATATAAAAAAATGTTTTAAAAGTTTTAATATGTATATTATGCATTATAAGCTTGTTCTTTTTTTTTTTTAATGGAAATTAGACGAGTCAAAAGAAAAGAAACTCGAGTAAATCGAAAACACTGATGCCTGAACACATGGAGAATTCGGAGACTGAATCTACTAAAGGAAGTTTCGAATGTGAAGCTCCTGATATGCCTCCATCTTGTGAAGCGACATCTATTCCTGTACCTGATATCGCATTTCCCAGTTTGCCTAATACCTTTTTAGCAAAACTGGGCGTACACAAAGATAGTCCCTTACCGTAAGTGTTTTATATTATCTTTTTAAATATTTAAAATGTTGAATAATAAGAATGATAATTTTTTTTCATAAATATTAGTGTTTTTAAAATAAGGAGGGGGGAGAAGACCTAACAATTTTCCAGCAAAAAAGAATTATCCGCTTCTCTGTTTTGCCGGAAAGTTTTTCCCGCTGCCTGAAGTTTGTACATAAATTAGACAAAAAAAAATATACTAGTAATGAATTGCAGTTACTAGCAACTTTTATAGCTATTGATATATATATATATATATAATTCTTATTTATCAGTTGTAATATTTAACATGAAATAATGCAATAACATAACAATTAAATGAAAGAGTCTTGATTATAAACATTCATTTAATACTAGTCATTCTAAGATATACGAGGGTTTGAGTAAAATACTGTCAATTTAGCCCAGAAAGGCACAGAACATCGGGCTTTGCGCAAACAGGATATTGTTACACTGAGGTGTTGTTGTTGTCGGTGTGTAGAGTACATAAAACCGTCAGTTCCTTAGAAAGGGTAGTTGCTACCCGGCGTTGAAGTGGACAGTGTCATTTCTACAGCTCTAAATCATGTTTATAAAAAGTGATCAGCATAATGGATTAAAATCTAGATTACCCGTGGCAAAAATGAATCGTAATGTTATCAAGGATTATCTGAAGTCTGTAACGAGGACCGTGTTGCATGACAATGCTCATGCAACGATCATATATTTGTATGAATATTTTCAATTTGGGTCTCGACCCACATTCTGAAACTAAATCATGATGGGATCAATTTAACTGAAATGCAAAGTGATATTTGTAATTTCAAATTTTTAATCCTCTTTACATTCTACAATTGCTCTTCGTAATTGTAAATACAAATCTTTTACTGACTGAAATAATTGTCAAATTTGCTTCATATTTTCCTTGATAATATAATTCTAGTGCTTACCTCAGAACTGAAGTTAAGCTTTTTGGATTTTATAACATCGTTTTCTATTTATATGAGAAGCTGTCGTGTCCTTTATATTATTAAATTGAGTCTAATTAAAACTTATTGACTTTTTTATTTAATTCATAATATACTAATTTAATTTAAATTATTGAATTATTTCTTTTATTTATTTTGTAATTTGGATAAAAAAATTATGTGCATCATTGCGTCGAAACAATTTTTATTTAAACATCTCCTAAATGTGAATGGATTTATGGAGATTTGAAAACTTCGCTTCGAATTTTCGTAAATTCTTGCTTTTAGTGGATAGGATATTAATGGATGTTAAATGTTTACTTGAAAAATGTCTTCGAATGAGATTGTATTTTGTCTTTATTATTATAACAGTCAGAAATTGAAGGTCTGTTCTAAATTCAAACAATATAAAGAATGCAACGTGAGATGAAAGGTCATAAGCATTATGTCATACAAAAATATTTAAAAATTGTTTTGATATGTAGATGACATCCTTAAGTCGTTTTTATCATATCACTGTTAGATAATGTAATCATTACAATTTTTATAATGATTTATTTTGTTAATATCTGAAATTTTGAGTCTTTAAATGCGAAATTATTTTCTCCTGCTATATTGCAATGATTTTAAAATGTAGCTGATCAATTATAAAACACATTCAAATGCCATCTATGATGTTAAAAAAATATATAAATATAAACAAAAATAAAAAAAGTTAAATATATATATAGAAAAATAAAAGAAAGGGGAAAAGAAACTAGTAGAAGTCTTTAACGGTGAAAGTTTTAGTCACTTTCTGCACTTAGCACCTAGGATATGTAAGAAAATTTAACTCATTTGTTGCCAGCTCATACTGTATAATCTGATTCGTCATTTTCTGGGTCCATTTTTATCTAGTATATTTCCAATGGGAAGCCAATGGGGCAAGTTAAATATGAAAAGGAAGTAGAATAAAAAGGTGTAGGGGGAAGGGATATGCCATTTGAAAAAGTAAAAACTTTTACACAAGGGTGGTTTTTTTCCTTGCTCTACTTTTAAGAAATATTGATAATCAATGAATTATTTTGTTAATCTAAAACACTTGTTTAAAATTGATTTTTTATATCTATTCATTACATGGAAAATTAACTTTTCTTATAACGTCACTGCTATCTGAATCTATTAAAAGAGATGCTCTCCGGAGAATTACATTTTGAGAGAAATTAGACTAACATGTAGTTATCTAAAAATCCATCTGAATATAATTTTTTATTGTTTTATTAATTAAGATGTGTAATGGTGTTTGATTTTAAATAAGTGAATCAGGGCAGTATTGAACCCTTTAGGGAATGCAAATTTCGATAGAGGAACTTTCTCCTCTTCCTCAATTTCTAAAATCACATATATATTTTTTATTTTAATTTAATTGTTATATAATTAGTTACAAGTGGCAAATTTTCACGAAGTTAAATAAAATATTTAATTACAGATTGTTAAAACTTTATTTACACCCCTCGAGGTCCAAGGTTTTCCGCCCGAGGGCGCTGTATCCCCCTCTGGGTTTTGTTTATCTTGAGTCAGTCTTGTTGTGTACTTTGTAGAGTCGAGATGTATTGCTTTGTCTTTGTGCGATTTGCACAAATTTAAAATCTCTGAGTCAAGTTTCTTTAGTTCATCATCTTTGACTAATAATTTCGCTAACAGTTCTCCGATTATATCTAAAGATCTTTCATCCGTTTTGTTTATTTCCTGCTCTAGTTGTGTAAAATGTCCAGTTGCCGTCTTTCTGACAGGGGTTCTAACTTTTTCTAAACATTCCAGATCTATTTTAGCTAATTCGCATGTAGTTTTAGTTTCGCATCTAAAGGTATCTCCGGTCGAATTGGGCGTTTCCCGGGTTTCGGCACCAAAAATGATTAGACTTCAATTCAATAGCCAATGGAATGATTGGAAAAGCTCTTACCTGTCAGAAAGGAACTGGAGGCAACTAGTGGATTTTCACATTTTATTCACACACAGCAGGAAACAGGAACACACAGCATTTATACAGACCTTGGAAAACCTTGGACCTTGAGGGGTGTAAATAAAGTTTTAACACAGGTCACTGTCAAAAGAGATTATTTCATTATCTCGAATATAAAAAAAAAATCAAAATTAAAACTTAAAAATATCATTAACAGAACTATAAAAAATTGCATTATTTTGAAATTTTAAAACTACATATTTTTTTTATAATTAAGCGACTTGATGTCAAATTTGCAAAAGTTAATTGATTCGAATGATTGTTAAAATAATGCCCTAAAATTTAAATGATACGTGATTTTTAACTGGAATAAGTTTGGTTTTATTTTCTGCTTTCGTTGAAGTTACGTTCTGAAAATATCGCAAAAAGCAAATGAAATCCTAAATTGGAGTGTAGGGACGGACTAGGCATTTACCTATTAAATTATCTGGCCCTGGGTGAATAATCGTACTAATAATGCATTTATTTTTTGTTTATCTTCATATACTGCAATTTTAAAATCATGCATGTATGAAGAAATAGAAATCACGTAATGCTATAATCACAGGATATATAAATATACCAATCATATGATACCTCACTGAACATCATGTCTTATTCTTCCAGCAATATTTGTAGTGACTTTCAAAATTAAATTACCTTAGCAGTGATTCATATATTTAAAGTTAATGGATTGGAAAATGGTTATTTTTATATCCCTCTTTTATAATTCATTCAGAAAATCGTGAGAATATCGATGGAAAAAACTGTTGCATTTACTTATTGCTAACCATTGAAATTAATTAAAACTCATCATTCAGTAAGGCCTCAGTAACTTAACTGTAGAGTCTCAGCCTCAGAATTGGAGGATTGTGGACTTGAAGCTCAGTTCTAGTAAAGATTCATCGTCACTTGGGATTAATGGTTCAAATTATCAAATATCCTCCCTTTTTGATATTGTAGCGGATTGTGAAAAGCGAAAATAGAACCTGGGACCTTATGGTTTGGAGCCCAGTAACATGACCACAATACAAAGTAATTGCTCGGGTAGCGTAGCTGTTAACTGGTTTATAAGCTTTCGACTACAGACTCTCCCTCCAGTAAGTCGAACGATACGGCTGTTGAGTGATGATGTATTAGCTGTTGATTCTAATGCGCCTTTACCCATTTGAATAGCGCCAAGCGGTATGGCGAGAGTTTTGTGGGTGAGTGGTTGCTGTTGCTGCGTCAAGTGAGTCTGACGATTTTGGGTTGCTGCGTCAAGTGAATCTGACGACTTTTTGGTTTGCTGTGGGTAGATGGCACCACAACAGCTGTACGAAGGTTGAAGATTCATCATCCGAGGTCACCAATCTAGAGAATTGTCATGAGCGAAGATAGAACCTGGGACCTTGTAGTGCGCAGCCCAGTAACATGACCACAATACGAAAGCAATTGCTCGGGTAGCGTAGCTGTTAACTGGCTTATAAGCTTTCCACTACAATATATTGTGGAAGTTTGAAGATGGTTAGCAGGTTTAGGTTTTCTTCTCGTCATCTGAAATGGGATAACTTCATGGAGCTCTTGAACCACAAGCATCTCATCTAACCACTTGACGTGATAGATTGGAAGAATTGCGAAATTACTAGAAAATTACGAATTACCCTAGGTGCAATTACAAAACAGGAGATTAATCAAACAATTGTTAGTTATACTGTTTCTGAAAAATTAGATTTATTTAAATCATATTATTTCCTTGCGAACTCTTCTGCTGAAAGCTTTTTTCTGTCGTATTATTTCTATACATCTGATTAAATAAACTTTTTGTTGCTTAATGGACTTAAAATAATGTTGGCCAAAGAAACCAAAGTTTCATAAAAAAAATAATAATTGAAAACTAAAAGTGGAAATAGGTGTTAATGTTTAAAAATTCAAACTCTGCAATAATCTGAATAAATTTCTCAAATGAACAGTGCTTTAAAATGTGATAAACGGGAAAGTAGCTAGTAGTAAATCAGCTCAAAATGGCCATTAAAGAGTCCGATGATATAAACGATCTGTTACAATTTCCAAATATTTCCGCTCTTAGTACTTGATGCGTTTGCTATTTTTAATCCTCTGAGCTTAACATAGCTGAATTAATGATAAAAATGTTTTTTTAAATGTTTTATGGTAAACAGGGGTTCGATTTAATCATTGAATTTATCTTTTCCAGGGTTGAAGCTTTTGATGAACATGATCTTGAGGTAATTAATTTTTCTCTTTTATTCTAAAATTAACTCTCATGCAATAATTTTATTGTTAAAAATGTTCATTTGCTTTATGGTAAACAGGGTAAGAAGTGAGCTACATGTTTCTTTTTCTACTGTTTTAGAGTAAATTTATAGCATTATCTTTGGCTTTTAAAACGGATCGGGCTACATTAGCCAAAAGATTAGAACTGCACAAGCGTCAAAGAGATATGGCCGAAAAAAATGTGGAAAATGAGTTTCAATCAATGAGAGACCATTTATGTGTAAGTTATTTCAATATATCATTCGTATTAATTCTTGTCTAATTTCCTAAGTGTGTGTGTGTGTGCGTGCGTGCGTGCGTGTGTGTGTGTGTGTGTTCGCCAATTAAAATTGTTACTCCTTTTCTAATGTCATAAATTTTTATTGCCCTTTTTTGTCTTAAAATTGTATAAATATGTATTTTTAAAACTTGTTTTATTGAATCTCTCTGATTATAACACAAAGATTAATAAATTGAGTTTCATATTTTCGCAGTGCTCTTTTGTTACGAGTTTTAAAATGAACATTTCATATACGTTTCGCATTGCTCTTTAAGGTTATTGTACTGTCAATGCATTGACATATTTAGATACATACAGATTTATATTTAATTTAAATGAATTTGTCCCAAGCATTCTGCAAGAAAGCTCTCGTGTGTATGTTATGAAACATTTGGTATTTTTCAATGAAATGGGCCGAAAAAATTAATTAAGAGTTTCAATAAAAATAATTTTATTGAAATAAATTTGTCGAAATAAATTAATTTTAAAATATAATATGAATATTTTTTTTTGATTTTGTGCACATGACATTCACTTGGAAATATTTCTAATTTCTCATTATCTTAGAATCTCTCAGTGTGTGTGTGAGTGAGTGTATCGCTAATGGGACAGTTCGCTGGCGATTAATTTATGAAAAATAAATATATCATTTAATAAATTCTCCATTTTTAGATGATTTTTAAAAAAATTCTATTAAATTCCTGACCAATGAATGACATACTCCGAAAAACTTGAAAGAAGGAAAAAGAGGATGTGGAAAAGTATTCGACTCATATAGCTTGAAAAGGGGATTTTCCTTAATTTAGCCTAAAGTAATTTTTTTAATCATCTATAGAGTCAAAAGACTGGGGAACAAAAATGTGTGTAACCTAGATGTTAAAGTGAAGTTTGAATTCAATTCATTAGAAAATAACTAATTTTTAAAAAGCTGTTAAATTGAAACTAAACAAACCCACACCGCAAACCTCATATGACAGCAGGGTCATTTGCTGACATAAGTTTTTGAGAACACATTGGGAGGAGTCAGATCCCCACCTATTTGTGTACCCTCCAGGTGGCGAGATCCAACCACCATACCGGAGGCATCTCATCCTCATTTCGAGGTGCCCCCCGGTGGTTAGAAACAAGGGGTATATAAGAAATAAAGAAGTTACAGAAAATTGAATGCGTACTCTCAGAAAAGAAAATAACTTACTCTAATCAACTCCTCAATGTTGCGATAATTTTTCGGAAAATCATTGTTGTATAGGATCTTGAAACGTAACTGCATAAGTATTCCTGCAATTGAAAATTTTTCTTAATTCTACTAAATTATACAAATAAGTTCTTAACAATATTAGTATTTAGGTTTGAATGAAAATTAAATAATTTGTTGACTTTTAATATCTGATCCTTCTCTTTTATAATAAATTCTTTCCTAGATGACCCCATTACAGAATTCTGTCCTAATCATCAAATAATTTCCCTTCCTTTCCTTTGACTTTGGTTAGTTTCTTTTTATTTAATTTCTTTGGTAGCAATTAACAATTCACAATTTCCGACGTTTAATGAAAGTAAGTCAGGCTTAAACCCGTTTCTTAGTTTATTTTGTTTTCATAGTAATGCAAAATAAATAATTATTTTGCTTTCACAGTAATGGCCGAAGTGATAGAAAATGCCTCTCTCTTTGGGAATCCCCTTACCTGTCTATAAAATTTAATCTCATTAAAGAGGCAATTTTCCGAAACAACGAATTTGCCGATTTCCGTTCACACAGTTTTTCTAATAACATCTTTATCTGAAAATTCGTCATACGCCCCCCCCTTTTTTTTTGAGGTATGTTAGTGTAGAGATTTTCAAAATCAAATGCATTTAAATAATTAATAGTATTGTCATTAAGGAAATTCAAGGCCTCTTTATTGTTGTTAATAATAAAATTATCTTTTAATTTGATTTTACTTAGAATAATGTTCAGTAATTTTTTTAAACAGTACTTTTTCATGTAATAATTGTAATTACCGATACTACAAGCCATAAAACTAAATTTTCTTTGTGTGTTCGCCAATTAAAATTTCATTTTAAAAATATTTGCTCTTTAAATAGAAATTATTAGCTGCTTTGTTCACAACTATAACAATAAATCTCTTTAGATTTTTAATGTCTCTCAAAATTAAATTGTTACCGAAAAGGCCTCTCTCGGTAAAAATTCTTCTATCATTTTTTAGCTTCCTCTATGATTCTTTGTTTCCATTCCCCAAACCCCTCCGGTGGCCAATACCCATATAACAAATATCCAAGTCTCGATCAGTAGATAACAAAATATTTTTACAATTCAACTTTTCCTTTAATCTAATTTTAATTTGCCATGTCAGATTCGATAGTATTCCCATGTCAGATTCGATAGTATTTAGGTTTTAAAGTTTAAGCTCAAATAAAATATCCAAAATTTAATGACACGAAAATAATGGAATCTTGATTTTTCTTAATTATAATATTATTAATGATTTGAATGCATTTGATTTCGAGAATATATATATATAACGCTTACGTGGACGCAAAATCAGGCCGAATTCGTTAATCGCCGCCAAATGTATAAGGCTTCGGTTGTTTTTCCCATGCTAACGAGGTTAGACTGAACATGTTTTCGACCGATTATTTCAAACGATTCTGTTTATTTTCTTAGTGTTTGATGGTTTCTCCTTTATACAGTGGTCATAACAAACCAGGTTATGGTCAGTTATATGTGTTAGATACCAGTGTAGCCACTGAAAAACGCATGGAGAGAAATGAAGGATGTTTGCTCTCTGTGATGGAAAGATTTAATTCTATGTTGAGAGCAATCAATCCGTTCATCGATTGTTACTTGCAGATGCATCGTATAATTGAAGAAAATCCTGCTACAAATTTTAGGATAGTTTTCTTGCAGACTATAAATTTAAATATGCGTAGATATAACCAACATATTACAAAAACAGAAATGGCAGCGACATTTGTTGGAGATAATGTCGAACCACCTACTAATCGAGATATCTGTATTTATCCTGTATGTGAGAGTTACAAAAATATTTCTTCATTAAACCAATGTTGTGATCCCATGGTCTAACTCTTACTGTTTCCAAGAGGAGAATTAGGTTCAATTTTCAAGTGTACTTTTTGCCTTGCATTTTTTATTTCTTTCATTATTTTATCTTATTTTAGAATGGACTGAATTTGAATATAGCTGCTTTCAGATATTTTTTTTGTAAATATCAAATTTTTATTCTGTTTCTGTTGGGTAGCTTCCAAATTTGAACAATTGTGAGAAAGGCATTTTTTTAATTTGTTTTTTTGTAAATATTAATTTTTTATTTTGTTTCTATGGTATAGTTCCCAAATTTGGAAAATTTTGAGGAAAGCTCAATTTTTTTTAAAAATTTGTTTCTTTGGGGATGTATATAGTTATTTAAATGAAAGGTTATTTGTGTTTACAAAGAACTTTGATGCAAATGACTTTTGCGAGTGTACTTTTTGCTTTACATTTTTTTATTTCTTTCATTGTTTTATCATTTTGGAATAAATTGAATCTGGTTATATCTGTTGCTAGACTAAAATGGTTTAGTAGATGGCTAGCGAGCGAATTGATCTTGGATCGCAAAACAATCCGAGAACTATATTAGCAGTTTCTGGGGTTTGGCAAGCATAAGCGAGCAGGGGGCGAAGCCCCCTTGTTTATAGCTAACTTACAACACAAAAAGTTATTGGAAATATGTGGAATTATGTGTGATGAATTTTCAAATAAAGATGTTATCGTGAAAATTATTTGGTAAGAAATTTGCAATTTCATTGTTTTAGAAAACTACCTCTTTAACGGGATCAGTTTTCATAATTAAACGAGGGAATCCCAATGCAAATGGCATTTTCTAGTGCTCTGACCAATTTCTTTTTGCATTGCTATGAAAATAAAATAATCAAACATAAATTAATGAACAGATTTATATATAGAGATTTTTTTGCTTTTATGAAAAATCGGATATTGTGAATTAATTATGTACTGTTACCCAAGAGAAATAATTTAAATAAGATAAATTATTTGGATAATATTGTAGATTAATCTAATAGAGTCACCTTTCTAGAAAGTCTTGTGAACTTTTAATGGGCCAGTTTCCTTTCTGAAAGTATGCCCATAGAGTTTTCTTTAACTTCCTTATCTCTTCCTTTGGTTCTCCTTGAATTGATAGATAGTTCTAGTGTTGAATTTGCAAGGCTAAAAAATTTGATAGTGGCCAGGGAGCATTGCTTAACGGTGTCTGTTTGAAAGATGCATTTGCATTCTAGATAGATGTCCCCCCCCCCACTTTTTTTTATGTTTTCATTTTCTGCCGTTTAGGGGGGGGGTTTTTTTTTTTTTTTTTTTTTTAATTATTGCACTTGCTTCCTTTTGCGGATGTTTTTCTTTATATATGGTACATATCGTCTTTTGGGGAATTTTTGGAGATGAATTTTTATAATATCATTTCTTGTGCATATGGATTTTTATAATATATATTTATTGTGAATATATACTAATTTACTGAGATTTTGAGATTCACTGGATTTTCGAGTCACGAAGGATAAATTTTTGAGACTAAAACGTGTCCTTTCTCTCCCACACGCACACAAATTCTTGTTTTGAATCCCTGGCTGGAGGTGACCCTTGACAAAGTCTCCAGGCCGGATTCTTGTTTAAAGTCGGTAGAAGGTTTTTGTTTTGTTTTTAAGTATAAAGTAAAGTGAAGCTGTAAATCAAAATTTGCTTTAAAGAAGAACTTCTTCAAACATGTTTTATTCATAAAATTATATTATACGCTGATAGAATTTTTTATATGATTATATATAGTATTGCAACTGTAGATTTTGTGCGCAATATAGTCTCCAAATTTTCTATAAAGAAAATGAAACCACTCGAAAATGATATATCTTACAGTACAAGCACGTTTTTAAATTTGACGCTATAGAGATATTTGTTTTTATGCCGCAAAATTCATGAATAGAATTTACATTTTTACTTTCTCACCCTCCTCCTCCTTCTCCTCCCCAAAATAAGATGCATGTTACTCCCTTACTTAAATTAATAATTCTTCTGCTTAAAAATGGTGTTAAATAAGATTAATTGTGCAAGGAAAGAAACTGGATTCGTTTTTAATTAATAGTTGTTATATTTGTCGAAGCATTTTATTAAATGTTTTAGTTTTTAGTAGAAATTTTCCATAAGTGATTATATATACTTTAAAGAACAGTTTTTTTTTCTAGTAATTTGTATATGAAATACATTTGGTTAAAATGTACATATTATACCTTAAATAAAAATTACAGGAATTAGAAAAAGGTTTTATAATGGCATGTCTTGCACTGCTTTACAGAAGATCTATTTATTAATACATAAGAATGGAATTACATTTTTAAAATAAATTTCTCAGTTAAATTTAGGTTTGTGATTTCTAACTGTTTAAAATGTAAACTTTCCTTTGTTATGTGTTTTACAAATATTTAATGGTTTTTAATTTTGCATTAAAGGCACTTAATTTGAAAGCTACGAGTTCTGATGTTCGAGATCTTATTTCGAAAATTCAGAATCATCTGGATATAGCCCAACAAGCTGCTGCCAGAGTCTCTGGTCGTTCCGAAACTTATGGTGCTGTTCAACAGGTATCTTTAAGAACACATTCCATATTTTAAATAAGAACATTTTCAAAAGTTTTCATTACTATTTAAATATAATTTTCATCTTGTTGCTCTAAATCTATACTGATAAATGATTTTATATCTACTTGGATCTTTTTAAAATCTTGCACTTTTAATATTATAAGCTTTGGTAGTAAAATGGATACTAGAAGTACAAACTGACTTTCAAACATTTTTATTTCTTCATTTGATGATGAATAAAGCATTTTTTATGATGTGATGATATTTATTGATATATTCTGAATAAAATAATATGTATTATAAAAGATATATTTATTTGTGTTTGTTATTAGAGGGCACAACACTGAAACATGAACCTTTATTTGAAGAAATCAAATCTATTACTTTTTATATGAAAAACAATGCAAGATTATCTTTGAATTACATATAATTATATAAAATACTTTCTACAATAATTATGAATTCTAGCTTAAACTTATGCAGTATTTAATGCTTCATATTTTCTCTGTTTCGAATAATGAATTAATGTTATTTAAAAATCTTGCAATACTTAGTGCCTTGCTGAAAATCATAGAAATTTTATGTTGTTTTGATTTATACCCATTGACTCGATTGTTTAATTGTTTAGTACGAACATCTAATTTGCTTTTAATTTAAATATACATGCTAAAAATTGTTTCAAATATTTACTGAAAGTTTGATACTTAAAATAAGTATCAGTTTTCATTTTGGTATTATAAGATATGCTGTTAATATCACAGAAAACTGGCATATATGTTATGTCAGTAAGTGATGTAACTTAAAAAATAACATAACTCTGATTGAGAACACCACACATTTTCTTTGACTTCGGCTATACATTAGCTATTTTATCTTAACTTTATTGTGTTTTGCGGATATGCAGATTGATTCAAAATTCAGCCTATCATTGTTATTGTCAGGAATATCATTGTCATATCAGTATCCTCGCGTACTCTCAATCAATGGCGTATAGATTCTTTTTTCTCGTAATACTTTAAGCTTAGACTGTAAAGGCACACGTTTCAGTTTCACCAAAACTTATCAAAATTCTTAGCATTCACATATTCGTTTCACGCGGAAGTACATAGACTCTCAAACTGTTTCGAGAGCACTTAAGTTATTGGAATTTTGGCGATGAAGGTGGCATGTTATCCATCTCATCGCTCATAAACTCATCAGGGCCAGCCCAAATAAAAAATGGTCCTTCAAACAAATTACTGTACAACAAAATAATTTGTGGTACTTACCTATATTTCTTACATTCCAAAAATTAGTATGATAAGATTTAAGGAATACGTGAAAATTATTTAAAAAAATAAGTTATTTTTGTAAATTTAATATTTTAGGCCCAAACAGGATAAAAGCAAATTATAAAAATAATTGCTGCATAAACTTATAAATAACGCGGTAAACAAATTGTTAGGATAAATCAACGATAGTGGATTTTTGTTTCTTTTCTTTACATGTTGTATAGCAAATTCATTAATAAAACCATCACAATAAAAAAATGTAATCCTTCTTGATCAATACTAAATTTCAAGTTATTATTTATTCTTTTCAGTCTTGAAGACTTTTCGACTGAAACGTTGATAATTGATAAGACCAATATAATTTTCAAAACAGTAGTATATTTAGATTTTAAGAAAATTAGGATTTTTATGTAGACATTGTAATATTTATATATTCTAACCCTAGAAAGTAAAACTTTTCGACAAATTTTGACTTAAATAAATGAATTGATGCAATCAATTTTGTCATGAATTCAATGATCTACATTGTTGCATTTTGCAACATGTAGATCATTTTCAATAAACTTGTGAATATTATCCGAATTATATATTTTTTTAAACATACGATGTCATATACTCGCAATAGATTTCGAATATTTTTTTTAAAGAAATGTGGTCACTTTCGATTTGGACTAGAACTTTGTAATCAACGTTAAATGGCTCTCTACAAGCGTAGTGAGACTCGGAGCATTGAATTGCTGGACGTAAAATGTTTTCGCGTGATATTACTCAAATATATGAATATTCGGATTTTTTAAAGAAATTTTTTGTAAAATCATACAGCGGTGCGAGTCCTCGGTACAAAATACTCGTGACTTTTTATACATGCACCGTTTTAAAACACCTTCAGGCCGGTCTAGCATGTTGTTCTTTAATAGTCAGAAATTTATATGACTGATGCTAAAATGCAAATACAGCCTTGCATCCTCAAGTTCCTGAAAACGGAGTATCAAATTTACTTTTACTTCTGATATTTAGGTTATTTTTTGTGTTTCTTAATTCACAAATCATGTTTTGAAATTTCAATCATTCTGTATTTCGTGATGTTAAAAGTTTCTCATCGTCGTTTAATGTTATTGGAGGGGGGAAATTCTATTGTAAAATTAGGATTATCTCCCTGATATCATTTTATCTAAAAATCTTCGCATATGTAAGATGGAAATTGAAGTGCAGGCATATTGAAGAATTTGCAGTCAATAAAAATATAAAATCTTTTTATAATTGCATGAATCGATAGAGACCCGTGGTTCAATGATTAATTTTTAGACGATTTTTTAAGGAATTTCATTTTATTATCATTGTTTAAATTTTGCACTCAGAATGACGCGTATCATTAATAAATGTTAAAGATAAAAGCACCTTAAAAATCAGTGTTTGGCTTATATATTTTCGAATCGGGGACTCCACGAAAAGAAGGCTGGTTCGGTATTTTTAAAGGGCTTCAAAAAAATTAAATTTTGCGCTTCTCCAGTGGTAAATTAGAAGTGCTTTTATCTTTAAAATTACGTAACATAAAAACGAATTATTACATGAAGGCGAAAATAAATTTAAAATTTAGGAGGATTGTATAAAACATAGAATATTTTAAATGTTCTCTTATCACTAATTTGAAGTAGTTTTTTTTGTTTTAAAATCTGTTTCAAACTGCATTTGCATATACTTATAGAGACGTTACTCCGTATTACTTTATTCAGACGCATGTAATTTTAGAAATCTTTAAAGATAAATTACCTTTGAATATCGATAACTTTTCAATATTCATTTCTTTTCCTTCTTGGTTAGCTTCATTTTACGCCTTTGGTTTATTTCTTCTTATTTCACACTTTAATTTGTCTTGATTTTTTTTCACATGTGTAAAAATGGTATTTTGTAATCTGTTTTCACCTTGTCCCTGATGTACTTATATTCTTAAATTATGTATTATGATATGTTCTTGTTGATAATACAGTATTTTATGTTTTCAAATCTTAATAATTATCAGATGATTGATTAATTTTATTAAATTATGATTGTGCACATGTGGCAGCACCTTGTAAGAATTTCATAGCATTCATTATGTTAATTCATAAATTTAAAGTAAAAAATAAAATATAATAAAGCAAAAATCTGTTTGTTTTTCACTGCACCGAATAAAAATGTTTAAGATTTTTTTTTTCTTTTTTTCTAGACATTATTAAGTTTTTTGGTGAAATTCAAACAAAAGTGCATTTACTTCACTTTACTTAAAAATTATTCTATTGCAAATTTAATTTTTTAAAAATGAGAAATAATAAAAAGTTCTGTTTTTTTAACTCTGTTTTATTAGTAAACTAAAATTTTATATTTTGAAGCTGTTTAAAAATAAATCACTACTGATAATATATGAAAAATATTTTTTTTTAATTCTCATCTCTTTTACCTGCTGAAATCAGATATGCATATATTTTACATAATTTAGTGCCGCCTGTTTGGTGCAAATATTCTAGAAAAATATGTACCATGCACGCAAGCTAAATTTTTATCTAAACATTTTTGATGGTGTCACTTGCAAGAGCTAATTGAAAGTGAACAAGAAAACATTATTGGCTTCTACGAAATAAAAGATATATTATTGAAGTGAAGCCTTCTTCTCACAGCCTGTGTTTGGTTGCCGTAATA
>JAPMOR010045889.1:71122-99138 GCA_026543865.1 Argiope aurantia | reverse complement strand
AATGCATTGTGCACTTTTCCAAATGGAATAATCTGTCCTGATTTTAAGATCAATAAATAGCTTCTAGAAATTAAATGTGTTCGAATATTTTTCTGACCATTTGTACTGTGTTTGAAGGTGACATGCGAATGCTTCACAATAAAAAGTTTAAAAGACACTGTAGAAAGGTCTTTTTTGACAATTAAAATTGTGCAAAGATATTTAGAAAACATATTGTAATTGGAAATAAGTAAATTAAGATAATATTTCTTATAATGAAAAACTGTTAAAGACTTATTTTTTAAAAAAAATTTTTAATAGTGACATTATCAATGTTTTCTTTTTAAATATATTTGCATTTGCAGGAAGAACGTGTCAGTCGAGCTTTCGAGGTGTTGGTTTTGCATGTCGATCATTTGAAACGATTGTTTGATAAAGAGCACAAGGAACTGGAAGATACCAGAAGAATGTTAACGGATACTAGAGCATTTAGGAAAGATGTTGTTTCTGATGTTGTATCAGAAGATCAAAAGAAATATTCTAAAACTTTTGGTTTGCCTGTTGGTTCCATTAAATCGGTAAGTTGAAACATCTTTCCTGTTTATTAAATCCTTAGAATTGTTATAAAAACATGTATATTTAGCCCGTATTAATATTTGATTGAATTTATTAAATGCATTAAATCAAAATTGATACTGAAAAGTTATTTCAGTTTCTTAACGAGCTTAAGTTCTATACTTGTACAATTTATGTTAAAGTTTGTATTTATGCTCGTATCATTTCAGTTCATTTAATGTGTAAAAATTTTAAACTTTGACAATGGCATGATGACAAATTTGACATGTTACAACATTCGAACAATTTTCATTCATTATTTTTTTTTGTGCGCTTTCTCTATTTTTGTTCATATTGTATCAAAAGTTTAACGTTATTGAACATATATATAATTAGAGAAGCGCTTTGTTTTTCAAACAGATTGTTAAACTTTCTATTTTTAAGTGTATTATATTATATATATAATAATTTATTACGACAGTGTACTATAAACTGAAAAATTTCTTCATTTTGTGTCTGAAATGAATATTCAAATTTCATTTCTGTAATCTTATTCTCTTTGCTATATGTAGAAACTAATTTAATACTATGATATTAATATATAAATTATGATGTACAAATATTATGTATGAGTGTTTATTCTGATTTCATAAAATTTTACTCACAAATCTATCTAATTCATTCTTTATATTTGTCATTTCTCCTGTTGTTGTTTTTTTTAAAAAATGGCTAAATGCAGCACTATTTCACAGCTAAGAGTATTTATATATTTTGAAGTAATATATCGCGTCATTTTTTTTAATTCCTCCAAAATGTTAGATCTGGTTTGATCTAATGTTTGCTCTCACAAGAAACATTTTCCTTCCAGATTATCACCTAAAGCAGTTAGCCCAATGTTAATAACAATAATTTTGGATTTTAGTTGATTTCTTCATGTATTTGCTGATTTTATTTTAAAACAGGCTCTAAAAAGTTCAAATAGTTTGTCAGATCAAGTATTGTCTTCTTCAGCTTGAGATTTTCACAGGTAACTTTTGCTTTTTCTAACATTTCATGTAACATTTGCATGCTTATTTAATTAAATCTCGTAGCTTATTACTTATTTATATTTTTAACAAATATAAAATGTAATTAATCCATCTAATAACTAATTTTTTGCAATGCATGTTTAATATTGCTTAAGTGGTCATTATGCTTGGATTTCTTTTAACTTTCTGCTCGATATATTTTTTGTCTTAATCTCTTCAGTATAGTTATATAATATCAAATATAAATTTGTATGAATTTAATGTATCAAAATCGTAATTAGCCTTTAATAATAGTCATTTCTATTACACCATTCTGCTATACATCTTTAGGTATGATGTTTTTCTATTCAAGACATTCATTTCTTACCATTATATGCAATATATGTGTATGTGTTTCAAATCCGATGCTGTAATTCTATAATGTTATTTTATTTTGAATCATGAATCCCCTTAAATTTATTTCTAGATTCAGATTCTGATAATTTCATTTGTTTCTTAAATTTCCTTGTATATATCCAGTAATTTAACTTTGTACTAGCGAAATTTACATTCCAAGGAATTTTTCCTTATCTTTTCATTTCTTCAGTTTATTGACAGCAGTGAATAAAAGTCAGATGAAAACCAAATTTTAGGGTGGATTAAATTAGCCACTTCCTTTTATTTTGAGTTTTAAATAATTGCAGTAGAGGCTTTTAGTCAATTTTTATGCGATCTAAATATGGTTGTTCAAACCCATCCAAATTTAAATGCTTTCTGAATTAATGTGTCATATAACTGTTTCAAAATTCATTTGCTTAATTATAAATTGTTCATCATATTATCTGCTATAATAGTAACGCTTAATAGGCTTATTTATGTTTTTAATTATATAATTTGAATGTTTTCTTTATTTTTGTATAATATATGTTTCATTGTCTTTTATTCATCTTAAAATAGCTAGTCATGTTTTTGGCAGGCGTCTTATTTTAACGCATTCAATATGCAAGAATTTTTTTTCTCAAATTATTTCTCATAACCATTAGAATCTGTCTTTAATGCCACTAACAAATTAAGCACTCAATGAAAGGTAAACTCACAAGATTTATATTTTATATTGAAAAGGGCTATCTTAGTAAACTTGTAGTAGAATTTTGACTTCGTGAACAGAGGATCTCAGGTTAGAAATCTGATTCTATGCAAGAACTGCTTTGTATAAGTGTTCGCTTCATGCTAAATCTGTCGAAGATAAAGTCCTCCTGCTGATGTGGTGTGAAACTGGAGAAAGAATGTAGGGAAATGTCTTATCCTAACCATGACTCAATATTATTTAGTCCGTATTAAAATAATCCTTGTGTAGCTTTAAAACAGAATGCTAATAAAACTTAGCCAAACTATTCAGAAAATATTAGTGAAAAAAATCTTTTAAATTTTATGTTATGATTTCAGTATTATGTATTTCTCTAGAAATATTAATTTCTTATTTTGTTTTAAAGCAGTCTTAATAAAAACTTTATAAATGAGTTTTTTTAACCCAAATGCAATAAAATTATGCAAGTTTTTTTTAATTGAAACAAAATTTTCTTTCATATTGCTCTTTTCTCCAATAAGAACAATAAATGAGGCATTAGTTATTTATTTAAATCTTCTTAAAGTTCAAAGAAGTATGTTATTTAGTCTTAATAATAATGAAAAAAATAAATAAACGAATCATAAACCAATGAAAACTTATTCAGTCTATTAATCGTGTAATGTAGAGGAAAATGTGTTCTATTTCATGGATATTGGTAGAAGGTGGTTAAATTATATTGAATTTGTAAATTTACAATAAAACATTATGAGTTTTGAAAGGAGTGTTTTTGTTTGCTACTCAGCAATGGTGATATCAATTTCTGAGACAAGTTATCTCTTTAATTTTTTTCTATCCATTTATGCTTTTCCTCTTTTTTTGAACTTGTCAATGTTCATAGAAGAATGTTAAATAGAGTGTGGAATAAGATGTATGTTTTTTTTTAAATTTTTAATCAATCTGCAAGCTATCTAAGTAGTCCATAAATTAATCAACTTTTCTGAATTTTCGAGCCATTAATTGCAGTTTTGTCTAGAAAATATCAAGAATTGCATTTTAGTTGCAAGTTTGAATGAAATTGCAATGTCTCAAGTTGCTTTGATATTTACATTGATTTATAAAAAAATTTCATTTCTTTTAATAGTTTTAATAACTTTTTTTCATTGTGGAACTTTGTTATCCAAATGTTGAAATGATGTTTTTGTTCAGTGTCATATTTTTTAAAACATGGTGTAGATTTTTGAATGTAAGGTACAAAGCTTGATCAAAACAGACCCTTGTGCTATAAAAAGACAATCAATCAATCATTTTAAATGTAAAAACTTGTTTGCATTTGTTTTCTTTATTAGCATTTCATCAGTGAATGTTTATTTTCTTCACACTTCATACTGTGTCACTTAAAAGGGGAAAACATTATATATATTTCTTAATTATATATATATTTCTTAATGATAATATAAATTGAAAAAACAATTCTTTCAAGAATGAGGAATACATGTATAAATACTTGTATTCAAATTTGTTTCTATTTCACTCATCTTCAGTCGATATTAGCTTAAATTATTAAAATAAGTTCGCTGTTTATTTTGTTTTATATCCAGCTCACTCTATAAATTTTACAAACCTTCATCTAATATCTTCTCTGCTGGTTGCGAATTTAGGCTTTTCTGTTTGATCCAGGAACTCTTCTTAGTTATCGTTTCCGAAAATCATGCCTTATGATAAAAAAAATGATCTTAATCAATTAATCTAGTAACTTCTCTTTTATTTTACAGGTTGGAAGACGAAGAGCAAGTGTTTCAGATTTCCACCCCCGTTCTTTTCTAGAAAATTGTAAATCTCCTGGATTCAGTCAAAGCTGGACATCTGGTGTAAGCGTGCGAAAGGTGGTAAGGACATAATTTTCTCAGGGATCAGTATTCTTCAGATCTTTTCTTTTATGCTGTCCATGTATTGAAATTAATAATTTTTAAGTTAAAACGTGCTTTGTCCTTTGTCATTTCTTTTTAATGTTAGGCCAATTTATTAGTAACATTCACTCTAAAAGTAAATTTCATTTTCATTTATGTTTTGATGAACATTATATGGCATTATAATTCCATTTCATTAATGAAAATAACACTGAATGTTTTTTCATCACAATGTAATCGAAAAATTTCATATATAAATTAGAATAATCAATTAGCTTCAAACATTCAATACTGTTCATTATCACTTTCTTAATAAAGTTAAGTCGCTGTCTCCTTTTTTTGTTAAATGTAACATGTTTAAAAGTAATTAGTGTTTTCTCTCGACAATTTGGGGGGGGGGGAGAGATTATGATATTTTATTCTTATTTTCTTTCTTATATGTTGCTTCACTTAACTGTTCATTCAGGTCATAAACTTTTACAACAAGTGCTTTCATTTCTGTATTGTACTCACTTCATTTGTTTTATACTCTTCCTCTTGAAAATTGTCTCTCAAATTAATAGGAAAAAATTAATAATTTTTGCCAGGAAATTAAAAGAAAATACTAATATAAAAATTCAAACCAAAAATTTAAAGATCCGTTTTGTGTGATATCTCATTCATAATAAAGAAAGTTCTGCCTATATTATGAGAAAAAATTTCCTAGAAATCATTATATTTATCTATTTTTATTGTACTGACTGATAAATGAACATTTTTGTATTTATAAATCTAATATATATACACAAAAATTATATATATGTAAAAAGCATTGTTTAGTTATCATTTATATCATATAATGTAAATCTGCAACACAATTTCATCTAAAAACACATCATTGGTTTCGCTAATCATGTTTGTAAGCTAAACTGTTTATTACTTTGACGCAGGTTAAAACGAAATTTAATCTTTTGATATAGTTAGCTGTAATATTTTTGAATAAATCTCTCATTTAACAATATCCATAACTTGATTCAATACTTTAATTATAATTCTGATAAGATGAATTAATGGTGCATCATGAAATGAAGAAACTCTATTGAAAACATCTGCTGTCAGAAGGTTAGTTAAATAGTTTTGATATATCAAAAAAAAATTACGAATCTTCAAAAAAAATCTCGGGAATGTTTTTACTTTTATTTTATATATAAATAGTCCATAAACTGCTTTAATTGTTTGAGACACTATGCATAAAATATTATTATTTTAAATCACATTCAACAAACATTGAAAATTTAAAAAAATGAAAAGTAATTGCTCATTGTTCAGAACTATACCGTATTAATTTTTCAGATTTATTAGGATCTGTTTTAGTTATTGAGGGAAAAATTTCTAATATACTTAATTTTTGTATAAAAATTTTATTATTCACGTGCTTTTCTTAAAACTTTTTTTTTATTTTAACTAATCTATAAGATTATGTAACCCTAGATGGTATTTTAGGTACATTAAAAAAAATATTTTTAAATTAATTTGAATGATAATTTAAAATAATCTGCCTCTGCATCTATTTTGTGTTCTAGAATGACCTCAAAATTATTCATAATTATCTGACTTTTGTATTAGTCATCTGCTTAGAAGTACTTTGGAATTCATTTTTTGTGAATTCATGATCTAAAAATTTTTAAGTATTTAAAGAAAAATGAAAGAAACCATTATTTATAACAGACTATATTTCTTCAAGGGGAATCGGACAAAAATAAATTCGATTTTATTGATATTAATATAATTCATCACATTTTTCAGTCATTCATATTTTATCAAAATCCGATATTTGGTATTATGTTTATTAACATTAGGATCTACATGACTTACTGACCGTTATTATTAAGACACAATATGTATTAATTCAATAGAAATATCCTAAGTAATTTTGCTGGGTTAGATGGTTGGTTAATTCAAGTTTAATGGCGCAAGAGCCAAAAGAATCATATGGTTTGAGTAATTTTGCTAGGAAGCCACTCTTCATTTTCTTTTATTAATTCTATTAAGAGGACTTAAGAAAATATTTATGTGTAAAATATAAATAAGGAAATATTTATTGCAGACATAAATTTAAGGTCATTGGATGAAAATCATTATATTTAAATAAAACCAATTAAATTATTTGAAAATAACAATTATTATAAATCAAATTAACAAGACTAAAATTCTTCAAAAATACATCATTTCAAAGCGTAATGACTGAAAAGTCAAAACTTATAATTTCATATGTATGAAGTCTTTCAGTCATCTCAAAGAATTTTTGCTCCATGAACCTTCAACAGCTTAATCCTCACCTAATTATACCCAGCTAATAATTCGCTATTACTGTAATGATTCATTCATGTCTCTGATCATAGGATTTTCTTCATGCATTCCTATATATATTTCTTAAGTTTAAGGTTGATTGCTCTCAGAGAAAATGGTTTTCATATTCATGAGATAGCATCTGCCCTAATAACTGGAGCATATTATGAGTGTAAACTTCTAAGCTATATTTGAGTTTTTTTCTAGCTACTTGTTTGAATTTTTTTGTCTCATTATTGAAATTAATAATTTTTTATGCATTGCATTATGTTTAATTTGTGCAATGAGTTTGAATTGATTTGCCTTGTTGAAGTTTCAAACTAAATTTCTTCCAAAAAGTCTGAAAACGAAATATACTCTTAGCTGTGAAATTTATCCAACTTACATATTTGTGCAGTGTTCCCATGCATAAAAATATTTATATAAACCCAAAATGTTCCTGTATTTCATGTCTTGTGTCATATGCTTTCTGATTTATGAGTGTTTATTTTTAATTTTGTAAAATATGTTAGTTTAACATCTATAATAAGTTTTTCTGTTTTGAACACATTATTTTTTAATACTAAATGTACTGCAGCTATCAGCAGTTATTTCTCTTTTCCAGTTTAAGTGCATCAATGAAGTGCTGGCATTTTAAGTGCCGGTTTTAAAATTGATTTCAATAGAGGTGCCTATTTTTTTTAAATGCATGTTAAATTAAATTGTTTATTCAAAATGTTTTTTTTTATTTAAAGAAAACCTTCATTTTATTTAATGTTTTATGATGATGTCGTTTTCGCGTTACTGCGGAAAGGAGATGCAATAGCTTCTGAAGGTAAAGACCCCCGAGCACCCGGAGGCAGAAGTCGGACTTCTAGCTCATATGAAGATGACACACACTCTCGCTTGCACCCCCCTTTTTTCGGGGGGGGGGGGGGGCTCTTTCACACACTTCACAGATAGAACATAAGGGTAGAACAATCATGCCTGAACCAGGATTCGAAGCCAGGACACTCAGATAACAGGGAAGACTCGCTACCCCTAAGCCGACAATATTTTATGATTCTTTTGATTTGAATTGGTCCCAAGAGCATTGAATTTTTATGTGTTGTTTTTTATTAGATAAAATGTGTTTGTTCTTTGTAATCTAAAATATTACAGTCTTCCGATTTTTGCTTAAAGAATTTATTATTGTTAGTTTGTCTGGTGGGGGGGGGAGGGAGGGTCCTTCATTGTGCATTTAGGAGATACCGTACAAGCCTGCTATAAATTGTCTGTATCGCACTTCTAAATGTATTTGTAAAATGTTAAGCCATCACTACATTTAATATTTAAATAAATAATGTATACACATTATTTATTTAGTCTTTAGTTTGTATATTTGTTAACTTTTTAAGTGGCAATTCATTAAGTCACAAGTGATTTCTTTTACATGCTGTCAGTTGAGGAAACCGATTGTGCAAATATCCGAGAGTTGAGGTAAGCAGACACTTTTTGGGTATAATCATTTTTGAAAAGGTTAATTTTTTTAAAAAAAATACATCTTGTTACACATTAAAACTCTTTTTTCGCCTAGATATTTCAATTATTCTTTGGATCTTTCAGTACATATTTATTCAAAAATCTCAGGTTCTGATGCATGATATGAAACTGTTTTCTTAATTATATTATTGAAAAAAATTTTCTTTCTATATTTTTCCTACTGAGTATTTTACATTATTTAAAAAGTTTTATGGAATCAACTTTATCCTATGTTATGTTATAAGAGAAATATTCTCAGTTTTCTAAGTAGCTACAATGCTTACCTGCTTCTGAGTGAGCTAGATTTCTCTTCAATATCATTATCACGTCAAAATGAATACAAGAAAAATGCAAAACGAAAGTTTCTCCCATCCAAACATGAAAACAGAAGAATATATTATCTATTTTTTAATTTAAATGTTCTGTAACAAAAAGAATATAGAAGACATTAACTTTCATTAAATTTTATGATGATTGTATACAAAAATTGCTCTTTGCAAAATATATCTATGAAAATGATTAGCACCATAATAGATTTAAGATATGTATTTTTATCATTAAAAAAAACTTGTCATATGAACATAATAGTTCTGTTTCTTATATATATTTATATAATTCTTCTTAAGTTTGCCTTCTAAGAAAAAATTAGTTTTATGCTTCAACCGACATTTGAAAAAAAAAAAAAAAAACGCATGGACAATGAATTGAAAGTATGTTAAATGTTGTAGACAATTTATTGTACATTTTAAAACCTTTTAATGTTGTTAAATCTCTTTATTGGTAGTTTTACTTGCAAATACCGAACCTGATGTTTAAATGAATAAAGCATTTTATTAAAATACTGTTCACGAAAACATTTCATGAAAAAGTTCATGGATTATTATTATTGTTATTATTATTTTGCTAATTTTCTGTGACTTACATGTAGATAATTAATATGATATATATATGAAAGAGATAAGCTATGAATATAATAATCTGAAATTAATAACTTTTTCTTTTATTTTTTGCGTAATTTTTCAAGTATGAATAGCATGACGTGCGATTTTTTTTAATGTAGGATCCCAAACAGAATACTTTAAGCACATATCCAATGGCTAGTATTGTAGGTCTGAGTAGCAATAGCCTACCTACATCTCCTCAAGCAACTAAACCCCCTACTAGAATATCCACTACAGGAACTACAACCAGGCGTTGCTCTTTGCCTTCTGCTAGTCCCATGGCTCCAAATAATTTGCAGAGTCCTGATACAGTGTCTGACGAGTCAACTCCGCCACTTTCATCTTTTCTTCAGAAATCTTTCTGTAGGAAGAAAGAGAGAAACATGTAAGCTGTTAGCATGTTTATTTAAATTATTAATTTGTTAGATTAAATGTAAACTTGTAACATTTTACAGACTTATCAGCTAACTCGTGTTATAAAGAAATGAAGCAAAAATATTTTATTGTCCATGTGATGTCAACTCTACCTCATAATGCCCATGCATGATTTTACTATAAATGCAGTTGCACTTAATCCATTCAAGTTTTTTTAAATCAAAATTTTCTGTAATTTTAATGTTTCTTTTTGTTTCTTAAATTTCTTATTATGTTAAAGTATCGTTTATAGTCCGAATTTATTTTGATTAAAAATTGTGACAAAAATTATTTTTCTATTGTTTGGGTTACTTAAATACTTCCACGCTTTGAGTACTAGGTGATTGTAAGTGAATAAGTTTTTAAAGAACTACATTCATGTGAAAGCTTCACAGCTGTGCAATATATTTAATTAAAAGTGCAATAAAAATTGCTTGAATTTTTAAGTCTTTGAGCACATTATATGTGAATTATATTATTTATTTTGAAATTTAATGTGCTAGCATATTTATATAGTTTATTGAAATTATTATTTCAAATTTTTAATTATTATGTTCTGCCACTTTATTTATTGAAATTACAATTAATAATGTTTTGTTATTTATTAATTTTGAATATTGAAAATAGGTCCTCACCGTCATTTTTAGTTTAAAAAAGAGCTGTACGCAGTTTCAAACGCAGTTTTCTTTTACTGAGTTTTTATTGTGAATGGTTTCACGCCGCTTTTATTGTGAATGGTGAATACAACGCTTTAAAAAAGATTTTGTTTTTGCTGAAGTAAGTAAAAAATATTAATAATTGATTTCAAAATTTGTGAACAGTTTCAATGTAAACATGCTGGTCTTAAAGAAATTGCGAAGAATTGCTGATTGTCACAAGAAAGATTGTCGCAAAGAAATCGTTTATCCGTTTCGTTAAGATGGTAGGTGATTAGGTGAGTGAAAATAGGTTTGACACAAGCTGATGCTGTTAGAAGGCTGAATGTGTCTCACATTATGGTTCAAAAATGAAAGGATCAATTTCATTCCGAAATTTCTGAAGACCTGTTTCAGATCAGCCATGTATTAAAATCTCTCAGAAGCACTTTCTTCCCGAAGGAAGATCACTTCTCTGCTTACCCGTTAGTCAAAAGAGCGCATTACCTGGATTTAACAACAATATGCATCTCTACTCTTAACATATAATTCCAAATTTACTCTGGGGAGTGCTTCATATTGTGTGCTGATCTATTATGAAAAGGTACCAGATACCATCAGCCTAACATTGTCAGATAATTATAGAGGAATTGGAATCGTGGTTTTAGATGGAACTTGTGGTCATACTGACTTCCATGTACTCCATTGAAGAACTCTCATTGCTGTGAGTGCTCAGAGATTTATTTAAATGTTTAAAAATATTTGATCTCGGCGAGCTAGGCGTATTTTAAGGATCAAAATTTGGAGGAAATGGGCTGCCGAGCTCAGTCTCTGAACCTAAATTGGAGTAAGTATCTTAGAAACTTTCTCAGAAGAGATATAGCTGTTTTTAGTATACTTCTTAGGTTATTAAATAAGCTTGAACACACTTTAATCCATAAATAGTCTTTGCTTCTCGTTTTTGTGTCCTACAATTATGGATAACCTATGGGCAAATCGATGACACCAAAACATTGCGACTAAGAGAGAACACTTTCCTTATTAATTCAAAAAAATTTTTAATATACATCTTCTATTTATTCTTTTTCCCTAGAGTGGACTTTTGTAAAGATGGTATAATTTTATTGTAAATTATGCCTAATACTAAAATTAGACGAAAATTCAATAAATATTTTTTAATGCACAGTGTTAAAAAGAAACTCTTTGTGTGTGTTTGTGTATTTGCAACTTAAAAACAAAAGCAAGTTGTACCTTAACTTTTAAAGTTCATTGTTTTCAAAAAACCATTTTGATCATTAATACAATAACAAAAAAGAATTTTATAAGTTCCAATTAATATTAAATTTATGGAAGCTGCCAATGTGAGGGTTTTTTCTAACTTCAGATTTCAAAATTGAAAAATATAAAGTTGTTATTTTTTTTTCAATAATTGAATTAATGTGTTAATGATATAATGCAGCAAATACTTTCTCCTTTCATTTTTACCGACAGCCCTATATTTTTAACTTTACTATGTTTTTAACTTTCTTTATTTGTAGACGTATTTTTTTAAACATTTGCCGAAATGGCGGATTAATTAATTTCGAATCATTTGTATATATATATACACACTGGTGTGCAAAACTTAAGCAACAGGTATGTTTTTTGCCATAACTTCACGAGAAATCATCTGAGAGACATGAAATTCAGAAATGAGATATAGCATTTTGTTCTCAAAGAATGACGAATGCATAGTAGCGCAGAAATGAATACAATGCATACAGTATGGAATCAAACAAAAAAAGGCTTTATTGAACTCATAGTATCGTTACACATGATTGTCTGTCCAAGAGGAAGAACAGCAAGCAGATGTTCCTTAGTATGGGATATACCCTGCCCTTACTGCAATGGTTGCTTCGCATCGTCTCCCCATACTCAGCACCAGATTGTCCAACAGTTCTTGAGGTAAGAGTGCCCATTCCTCAATCAGCATCTGTTTAAGTTGTCGGGTGTTCCCAGAAGGATGTAATCTTGCCGCAAGGCGTCTCCACAAAGCATCCCACACATGTTCTATCGGATTTAAATCAGGGCAGCACGCCGGCCAATCCATTCGAGTGATATCTTCACTTTCCAGGAGCTCCTCAACAGCATGAGTCCTGTGTGGCCGTGCATTGTCATCCATAAAAACGAAGTTTGATCCAATGGCACCTCGGAACACACGCACATGGGGAAGGATCTCCTCCTGACAATAGCGATCTCCAGTTACAGAACCTCTGTCGAAAACGTGGAGCTCAGTCCGCCCATTCATCATAATGCCTCCCCAGACGACAACTCCAGGACCACCAAAACGGTCTCTTTCCGTGATGTTACTGGGATGAAACCGTGTCCCGATCTCTCTCCAAATCAACTGGCGTTGGAAATCGCTTGTCCCGTAGATGGTTTCCAGAAATGTTTTATAATATTTCAAATCTATCAGACAACATTGCTGGAATATTGTCCAAAGTTTCTATTCAAGTTTATATATTTAGAAGAAAACATTTATTTTTTTATCTAGCCGAAGAACTGAGAAGTTAATAAGTTAATTTCCTAATGAAAATGAAATGCAAAAAATTCAGTTGCATTTCATTGTAGGGTAATTGAAATCCTAATATATGAATATCTTGCCAAATTGGAGTTTGTTAGAAAAATAGATTTTGTAGCATTTGCATTTAGTGTAAAATATATTTATGTGGAAAATACACATTCCAAATAGAGTTTATTTATAAATATCTTCATTAGCAAGGCCTAATAGTCGTAAATAGTTTCTCAAACGTATGTGCCCAGGCCATGATATTTACTTTCTCCTTATTATCAAGTTTTGTTTTGATAGGTTTTATTTTCACACATGTGCACTAATATTTTGTGTCCATGGTGCTCGCAACCTCCTCTTCCTTGTTCCACCATCACTATGCTATTGAATATTTCATTTAAAAAACCTATTTATTATGCCACTGAACATTAAAAAAACCTATTTAATTAAGATTTTTAAAAATCCAAACATCGCATTATAATTTCCTTGTCAAAAATATAAGATTTCACTAAAAGTTGGTATACATTTGATGTATTTAAGTCTTGCGTTAAATCAACTATATTTTCTTCTTTTAGATGGACAAGAAAGCTGTCTGCTGTCACTGATGAAAAAGAACAATCTGAGGAAGAATCTGACATACCTAGTTATGACACCAAAAAAGTAGAAAATGTGGATCCTCCTGAAATAAATCCGGAACATTTTATGTTACGTGCTTTCTTGCAGCAAGTAGAACAAAAAACAAATGAATTTTGTGATCATTTCGATAATCAGTATGTAACATTTGAAGTGAACTAATTCGAGACTGCGTTACTTTTACAATTTTAAGTGATAACTTATTTCTAATAATTTTTTATAGTTATTGTTTGTGCGTTAAATATTTGTGGTTTTTATTTTGAATACTACACGAACTATCTTTTAAAACATTCACTTAACCAAATTTTAAAAAAGCAGCACAAAATGGGGCAATTCTCAAATTGGGCGTATTTCATCAGTAGACATCAAAATAGAAGAAAATTTCGAAAAAGCTCATTGTTGGAACCAAAATTAGAAAAATAGATCTGGTTTATATTGTTAAAAATATACCACTCGAAAAAGGAGTAAATGTTGCAGTTGTTTTCATATTTATTAACGATGTACTTTATTGGTTTATAAGTGCCATTTATTGGTTTATAAGTACACTATTTGTTATGTTTGGGTTTTTTTTAATTTTGTGTGCTATTACTGAAGCATTTAAAAGATTTAATTGAAGGTTTGTGCCAATTTATTCAATAGTTAATTTTTTTATTACTTTAGAGTAAAGGAAAGATGGAGACTAATTTTAATATATATATATATATATATATATATATATATATATTTCAAATTATTTTTAAAGTGTCACGGTGATTACAGCAGCATCAATCTCAAAAGGGATTCAGTTAACAAAAATTTCGGTCTTGTAATAGCAAAAGTGCAAAGAAATAAAAGGAGTGGTTGGAAGTTATTCTTTTTATTTAAAGGAACATATACTATGCTTTACTTTCTATACTTAGGTATACTTTCAGTTTTTTTAAAAACAAATGTGACCTTGTTAATCATAAATTCATCTTTTAGATCTAAATTGTCAAATCGAATTTTGCAGCAATGTTCTGCAATGTTTCGAATATAAAAAAAAATCGAGTAAGACAATCGGATTTATTGCGCATGAAAGATTCCATTATTCATCAAAACATTCCAACCTGCTCGCGACCATTTGTCATTTTTGAGTTTCTCCACACCTGCATGATGTTTTCGCTTCAGCGCCTGATCCACTAATTAGGTATAGCATCCGTTACATTTTTCTTGGCCTGAAAATTAAGATGCAACTGTTAGGTTCCATTTTCACACTTTTAACTATAGCTAGTATCGCAAAAATTGACGGACCGCAAAAAAAATAATTTTCCAACCGCATTCCAGTAATGATTTGGATGTTGCGACATGCACATAGTTGTAAGAGCCTATGAATTTTCTCTGAAAATCATTTATAACCTTGATATTTTATATTTACCAGTGCTTATGTTGGATCTCTTGTTTTAGCTGAATGTATGTCTATACTATGCAACAAAGAATACATTATATATTACTTGGTTGATTTTTTTTTTCTTTTTCAGATTTGATGGGTTGACCGACTTACCTGATGAGACTGACTCTGCACCTGAAATATCTGAAAATATTCAAACTAAAATTTTAAATTATGTTCAGTAAGTTTATAAATTATTTTCCCTCTTTCATAATACTTATTGAAATTGATAATATTTTACTATTAAATTTTTAACGATTACGAATTGATCAAGAAATTTATTTTGACTGTGGGAAGGCAGCTAGTACCCCCTTCCCTCCTTTATTTGACTGAACTGTTGTTTCCATCTTTTTATTTTCTTTTTGAAGTTTAAATAGTGGTGGTTGGCTGTTTCAAGATCATTGTTTGAAGCGCTTTCGAAGATTAAAATCATATTTAAAATGATGTTGCTGAAAATCAAAGCTAGTCCTCATGAAACTTCAAAATGAGATACTAATCTATGTTTTTAAAATGCCTGTTAAATGTCAATTAAAAGCTATTTATTTGTGAGAAATATTTTTTTTAACTTTTGCATTATGAAATTAAGATATTCATCGTTACTTGGCCCTATTTTATTTCAAAGCATTTAAGGCAGTAAATTCAAATTTATTTCTCAGCTGCATTTTTTGGCCTTTCTTGTTCATGCTTTTATGGTTCATATACTTAATTATTTTATTTTTTAATGTTTTTAATTATAAATGCATTACTTAAAGGATTGGTAACTCTGTGAATATGTAGTTTGCATATTAAATATAAACTTGCTGTTTAAATGCTCTTTTTGTAGCACTACGATATCAAAAGTATGAAATCCGTAGATGTTATTCGAATTTAGTAAACACTAATTAAATTGAATTAAGAAAGATTTCTAATGTGTATTAAAAAATCAAAATACTGTGTTCCATCATAGCTGTATCATAATGCTTGTTCAAACTCAATATTATTATTTCTATTTTTTAAATATTGATTTGAAACTACTTTTTTTTATAATTTTGATTCATTATACTGGTAGTAGTTCTTTTCATTATAAGAAAATGTTTGTGAAAAACTATGGGTAATTAATGCAGGAAACATAAATTAAAAGTTTCAGAATTGGGAATGAAAATAATTAATATTGTAATATCTCACATGGAAAACTTAAAATTTTCTTCCTTGAGTATAAAAGGAAACGTTTATTTCAATTTTTTTTTATTTGACTATTTAGACATATCCTTAAAAGAAATACGTTTTAAACAACAATTTCATTTGTTATGTATTATATTATCAACTGAGTTGACTATTTTATTATGTATAAATGTACTTTGCATGTTAATGCATCATTTTATGTAAGAAATTAGTCATAAAATTAAGATTTGTATTCTTCTGTTGTATTAAATTTTTGAGAGATCCTGAATAAATGAACCAAAAAAGTGAAAATTTTTATTTTACCATCTAAATATTTGCATATTCTAAAATATTTGCATTGGAAAGGTGAAATTATATCTGTTTTTATTAATAAATATTTTATTTATTTTAGAAACTCTACTGTCGGTAAATATCTCTACTCTCCAGTAATCCAAGAGCTCTGGCAGCAAAACAATACTTCTACATTAGCTCGCTATTTCTGTAGCACGGTACTGGCATTTATAGCTCTTTGTTTTCTGTTGTCTTTAATTTTGCCTTGTATAGGCATAAATTCAACTTTAGACTTTGCAAAAGATATTTATGACACTTTGATAAGTCTCATAATATTTTGCTATCCTCATCAATCCTCGATTTGAAACATTTTTTGGGTGGTCTAGAATTAGTGAAATTTTATGAATTCAAATACTCTTCTTAAATATTTGTCTATTGTAAACAAAAAAAAAACTATATTTCAGCATAGTAAGCAGAAATAAATGGATATACTGTCCGAATTTTAAAACAAAGACATATCATTATTTTAAATGTATTTCTGAGATAAATGTCTCAAGTTTGTAATATTATACTTTGCAACTGACTCATAGAATATGCTTCATTATCTGAGCAATGTAGTAAAAATACTATTGGTATGATATTACTTAAAGAAATTTTTTCATATATCATTGTATTTAAAATCACAGTTAGGAATTAATATATGTATGTGTGCCAATAAAAAAGCAGGATGTCACATTTCTGTTTTAAACTGTCGGACACTAAAGTGAGACTCGAAATGTATTATTGTAATATATTCATGTACTTTCATATTGTAAAATCGCCGTCATTTCTAGTTGATTTATTGAATGTTGTTTACTGAAATTTTCAGTGTATGTATTCATAATATAAAAGTGAACAATTTTTGAGCTTGACTAGCATATACATTAAAATGTTCACGAACGAAATATTATACTGCTGTGATGTTCATCCAGTCTGTATTCCTTGTTGCTTTTAATGAATTGTAATTGAAGTATAATGTGAAATAAAATTTTGTTGTACTTAACTATATTTTTTAATTCATTTTTTAAAATTATTATCTACAATGTGTCTGAATAACTCAAGTTTATAATTTAATGAAAGCTTTGGTTTGAAAATTCAGCATAAATATACATTTTATGTACCCTCATTAGTTGCGTATTAATTCATTAGTTGCGTATTAATTCATTAGCTGCATTAAAATTCCTGAAGTCGACAAGTTCCCACCCTCCGAGTGAAGGAATAAAAAAATTATCTGGCTAATCGAATTCTTTTTAAAAGATACATAGATTCTCGTACCTAAATTCACATATGTAAAGACATACCTGTCAGAATCTCATAGTATATAAAAACTGGGGAAAATATTTTCTCTCTCTTGCCCTTTTTCGCTCTCTTATGCCGTGCTGTGAACGGACGTGTTTGTCCGTGCTTCTTGAACATAAATTATGCCTCCCGGGATGAAATAAAAGTGAACTTAATAATTCAAAAGTATAAAAAACATAATTTTTTAGCAGAATCGTGGTTGAAGACAGAAAAGTATATATATATATTATAAAATTTTATTAACTTAAATTTTCTGTATTGAGTGAGCATAAATATTTAAAGCATTCTACAACTGCATTTAATAGCGAATTGATACTAAAATATGTTGACAAAATATTCATTGTTTGCATTCAAAAATTCTGGAAATGAAAATTTTAGTTCTAAAATTGTTCTATAATCAGATATGGCAAAATATCTCAGACCTGAAGAGAGCAAAATTTCTCGAATATAGTTACAAAATAACACAGTAATTAAATTCATATTTAAATAAAGATAATTAAATATTTAATATCTAATTTATAGTAAAGAATTATTTAAAGTAATCAACTACCTGTATGCTATTGCATAATAAGAACTGCACGACAGAGCGACGAGGAATAATAAAAAAATGAATAAATAACATAATTTCTAATGAAATGTACCACACTGATATTGGAAATAAATTATAACATTATTTAAATTTTATAGCAAAGTGAAATAACGGCCAAATCAGGTGAAGATAATTATTAATTTATTATTAAATTTGATTAATGAATAATATATATTATGCTAACGAATTAAATTCAGATGTACTTAATCTTAAATATATTGTTAAAGAACTTTTCAAAATTAAATTTCAATGGTTCACCAAAAAATCAATTGTAGCTATAGATTTTATTCTTGATGAAGTAAGTAAATACTTATTTGAAATTTAATTTACTATGTCTCAATAAAAATTAAATCATTAGCACCAATTCTTTTAATTAAAATTATTTTGGGAGAATATTTCTTTTGACAAATTCTTAAATGTAAATATTTTTAAATAAAATTTCGTACTGTCCAATTCCTCAAACTAAATAATAAGTTATTGAAAGTAATAATTATAGTGAATAACAGAGAAATATTCGTTGTTCATAAAATTCTTAAACAATTCGATTGTTTAAAAAGATTTTTCCATGCATTAAAGGATAATAAAAATAAATATTTAATATAATTAAAATTAAATTTTAAATTAATACAATTAATAATTAAATTAATAATTAAAATTAAATTTTAAAGTGCAAAAATAGTTTTAATTAGAATTTCAAGACATGCAAGTTGAAGAAAATCAAAATAACCTTTTGAATTATACAGTCTTGTTACCATTATTATTTTAAATTAAATTACATTTAGCCATAATAACATCCCTCCCTCTCTTCAATATTTTTGCAAAGTTATAATGGTAATGCACAAAATCATTATTCAAGCAATATTCAGTGCTATATTAACAAAGAGATCTTTGAATTTAGACTTAACAATAAAAACTTGAATTCATTCTTTTTCTGTATTTGGATTTTTAAAAAATAATTTTTTTAAATGATAATCACAAACGGTTTTTAAATTATTCTTAACTTACTGATATTTCCGATTTAAGATAGTTACTTGAATCAATCTTCAAAATGCTTCATATATTTTATTATTCATCCCAATAATTTTAAAATATGGTTTCTAAAATAATTAATAAAAGGTTCTAAATAAATAATATTTTGTAATGAAAAACGCACTGTATGATAGAATAGAAAACAATTAAATTGTAAAATACAAAAATAACAATGCCGTTTCTTTGAAAAAAAAATGTTCTTTTATCTGAACTGAATTCAATAATTACGAATATCAAAAGTACTGGGATTCAAAAACCAAGAAGAAAATACATTGTTTTGGGTATCTTTTTCTTAAAATTGGTAATATATTATTATATTTGAATTTGTAGAAATATCCGAAGAAATTTTTTTAATGAACAAATATAAAACACAAGACAAGAATAGCTTTTCTGTATTCTGAATCTAGGCATAAATGTAAGATATTTCAATTGCAGCGAGGCTAATATTCTGAATATGAAATAATTTTTCAAATGAAAAGTAAGCTTCTGGGAAGATTAATTTAGTTCTTTCTTGTATTCCACATAGTCTAATATCTCGGATAAAATTTTATTGGTTAAACATTAAAATGCAAACGTAAAAAAAAAAAAAAAAAAAAAAAACTATCTTTTAATATGCACTTGTGAATATTTTATAAATGCTTAAAAAGGGCCCTTACTCAGTTAAATGGAAAAGTGAGAATCATTTCCTGAAAAACTGTTTCAAACAATTTTCCGAAAGAAAAAAATCCTAGAGCACTTTTTTGTATTTTAGTAATAAATCAATCGAAATGTCAGATTGCAAGAAGGATTGCTTTCATTTTTAGCTTCAAATGTTTTCCTTGTAAATTCTGAAAAGCAATTAAAGCCAGTCCTTTTTAAAATGGCATCATATATTAGATGAGATATAAACAGGATGATTTGATCACCACACAAATATTTTGTCTTGAAGGTAATAATCTCGGAAGAAAAGAAGAAGAAAAATATTAGATGTCGTGAACTGCAGTTTATTTTTAAATGGCAGGCATCATTTTGTGAAATCCCCTTCCTTCACATTGAAAAAAAGTGACCAAGCAGTCTTGGAAATCCGAAACTGTTCTATGTACGGCACAATTATGCGAAGGCTTATTTTCATTAAAAAAAAATAATAAATAAATAAAAAAATAGGGCTATTGTGAACTTGAATGTTTTCGAAAATAAATATTTTTTGCTCCATTTTAAACACTGGTTTTCTCAGTGTGGTAAATATGGATGTTCTATCAATATTTTTTAAGTTGATAGAATAAGAAAATACGTTTGTCCATCTATCAGGATGATTTGATCCTGATAGATGGAACTTGATAGAAGTATTTGGAACAATATAGTTTTTGTCATGAAGTAATTTGCAGAAGGGGAAAAAATCACATATCGATTTCATACTCACACAATTAAATATCTGAATAATTTTAGAAAGAACTCTTTCAATAAGTTTAGAGAGTTCTAAAAAAAAAATCTTTAACGTTGATAATAGCTTACGATGCCATATATATTTACTTTTTGCCGTCACAAAGCAATCGCACTATTTTATTTGTAAAATAACTGTTAAATTGCAAAAAAAAAAAATTTATGTAAATATGATTTCTATTTACACATTTTGCTTACACTAATGGTTTATGTTGAATTCATGTCATTTGGTTAAAACAAAGCAACTGTTCTCCGCAAGTATATATAGTATATAAGGGAATATTAACAATAGATGCTGATATTTTTACTTGCTTGGCTTCAACCATTAATCAGACGAGAAATTATCATAAAGTGGTAAAACATAATAAATTAGAAAATTTAAAAGAAAGGATAAACAAAATGTCGCTTTTTTTCTTAAATGCTCAATAAAATTTAAATAAGAGGAAATAAGTCCAAAGGCACCCATGCATTTACTGCATTATTCTAATGCCCCAGTTTTGTATAATACTAATATGCTCTTTTTCTCAAACAATTTCACCGACAAGTGCGCAAAATATTCAATTATAGAAACAATCCATTCAAATGTTCACTTGTCGTGTTAATTTCATAGCCAACCAACCAAAAATGGTCAGCGAAACGCGACATCGTATTCATTTGTCTCCATCTCTGTAATTCTACCAAATGTAATGCAAATAATAGGTGACTGGATGACAAGAGAATTAGATGTCCTAAATTCTGCTAACTTAACTGTTGTTAACTGGGTCATCAAACTCAAACAAAATTCGTTAATTTCGACTATTACATCATAAGAGAGAATATAAATTATCTGCATCCTTGATATACAGTTTCCTATAACTCCCTTCCAAAGCAATGGAGATTTTTGTACATTAGGAGGAGGAAACAGTCACTGAGAAGGGGGCAGTTGTTCCCTCTGCCCTCTAGTATCGCCGTTCTTTCCAATGTGTATGCTTTCACTGCTACATGCTCAGAAAAAGATAACAGAATAGTAAAAAACCCTTTAAATCGCAAAAATTTACATCAGATGCTTGAATAAATCAGATATGTTGTTCAATATATTTTCCTTATGAATTTACAATTTTTGAAGTTAATGAACAGTATTCCAAAGCTCTGACACTGATGTCTACATTTGATTAACGATACACTATGTCCTTTAGATATCCCTACAATCAAAAATCGTTTGGAGTCAGCTTCTGGAGGCCTTAGTACCAAACAATTGGAAATGTGCGATTAATTAATCAGTGATAAAGTGATGACCCAAAAATATTTCATGCATCTTCCAACATCTAAAGGTGCGCCATTGTAAATGAAAGATATGAATCAAAACACTGTCTTCATTGCAGCTTGGTTACTACAAAATTTCTGGAAGTTTGTGGGTTATTTGCAGTTATTTCTACTTGAAAATAATAAGATCCCAGAGTAAATGTGGATGTGAGTTTTAGTGAATGCGAAGGAAAGGATGTTTTTTTTTTTTTTTAATTTTGTAGATTTACCTGAGCCAAAATATGACACTTTTGGGTGCTCATTGTGTCATTTAATTAAAAATGCATTTAATGGCACCACAGAATGCCCCATGGTCCTAACATGTAAAGTTTCATCTTCACTTTGAGGTCCATACAGAATTGAATTGCTTCTTCATGTTGTTTGTGGCTTGTCTTATGTGCGAAAATATGAATTACTTTCCTTGTGATCTTTCTGATTGTTAAGGGGAGTAGATCCAACTATTTTGAAATCAATCGGGCTTGAAATTAACATGATTAAACCATCAATAACACGTGATGCATAAAAAAATAAGTTTGTACATATATTTGCAAAATATTTCGTCCAGTCTTAAAAATCATCATCGTAGTAGTATATTTTCCGCATTCTTTACTGTTCGGTATAAAAAGTAAATTTTTGTTCGTGTAAGCGACTTTATTCGCCTCATTCTAAAAATAAAATTCGCCTCATACTTATTTGAATTCCTGTTCATTGTTTCAATCTTTTTTTTTTTTTAATTTTTAGGTAAGTGACAACGCTAAAAAATCGATTTTGGGGAAAATAACGATTATTTATTTATTACTATTTATTTTGGATTTCTGAAAAGTTTATCTCATAAAACCTTTTGATCTCAGTTTCCACATTAATATTTTATAGTCTCCATTGTTAGAACCTACATTCATTGATTTAGCATGACATGTCATTCAGGCCAATCGATACAAAGTTAAATACATTCTTTGTCAATAGTATTTTGACAATGATTACGTTAAAAGTCAACAAGTGTAAAACATCCCGAATTAGTACAACAAAATCAAGTAGCTCCGATCTTAGAAATAGGCCGGTAAGGAAAAGGGAGAATCCATGGAAAATTATTTTACTAAGAGTTTCTAGTTTGAAGAAGATGTATTGTTTTGGGTATTGCTTTCAAATTGCTTCCCACCCCCTTATTTTCTGAATTTTAAGGGATTTATAAGAATGAACCTACGATTTATTTTTTTCGTGTTTACTCTTGGATCGACATGGTCTTAGGCATTAAATTTTTTTCATATAATTATATATTGTTTAAATATTGTTCACTTTCAAGAACATTAATCAAGAAAACATTTTTAGGAGTTTTTAATTTTTGTTATTTCATTTTATTAATTACTATTTATTTATGTTATCATTATCCAATATTAGGGATTTATAAATTACTATGTTTTTTTCGATTAATTCATTTTTGGCGTCGTTGAAATATTATACAGGAGTTAAAAAAGATCCAGAAGATTGAGAATTTTGTTAAATTCGTACCAAATTCAAATTAGTTTAAAATAGTCCTTGGTTAAAGTCTGATTAAATATTTTCATAATTATGCTATAATAAATTTAAGTAATTTATTGCTACAATCTGTGTTTCGATCTAAAATGAAATATAACCATATTTTCTCTAGAATTAGATCTCAGTGGTATTAAATCTCAAGGACATCATAAAAATGAAGTCAGATATTGAAATTATTTTGATGGCTAGTAAATAATAAAATTAAATTAACAAACTGAGAACAGATTTTACAAATATCCTAGCAAAAAATTAGGGCCAGTATCTCAATTAAAAAAATTAAGAAGATTAATACTTAATTGGCTTTAATTAAATGCAAAATTTAATTTTCATGAGATATTTTGAAGCTAAATTATAAAAATCGTGCTTCCCCCCCCCCCCGGTAGGATTGAAAGGTGAGACTGAAAATGTGATGTCAAAGAAAAACTACTCTTAGGAATGAGCTGAAATTTTGTATGCCTCCATAAAGTGTTCTTGTCCTTCCCTTCGATTCATGCCAAAAATTTGTGTTGTCCCTTAAAAAGTTTTAAATTATAATTTTAAAAAAATTTCAATTAATTTTATTATTTAGTCTTAAAAATTACTTTTTAATGATAAATATGCGTGCAAAATGTGTAGAATATCTTATATATTCATAACAAAAAGATTTTGTCAATTAATATATTAATTCCGGAATTTTATTTAAACAGTAGAAGGTCAAAATTTTGTTAGCTCATAATTTCGTTGCCATACAAGATTTTGCTCTTATTTCAAGATCTAGATGACCCCTAATAAATTTTTAATTAAAAAATCCTTAAGAATAAGTTCATAATTCCTTTCGAATGACACTCTCTTAATGAATGCACGATAAATGACGCCAGATTAAAGCTGCATGATTCCTTTCTTCTTTTTTTTTTTTTGTCCCATGATTGTACAGCTTGTTTAAAACTGCTCATAAAATTATTTTCACTTCAATAGAACTACTTATTGCTGAGATAAATTTAAATACATAATATTTTTTTATTTACATTTTTTATTTGAATTTAATTATGTTTCATTTGTAATAGAAACCTTCAAAAGAGAATGTAGAAAACTTTTTTTAAAAGAGTTGCTTCTTTTTGGTAAATTAATCAAAAAAAGGGGATGGATTTTCTTTATAGATGATACATCTAAAAATTTTCCTTTATATTTAATAAAGCTCTTTTATGTATTGTGCTTCCAAGTTCATAAAAATTTATCCTTGATTTATTAAATTTATTATAATATATGATTTTGTTGTTTTATACAGAATGAATATGATTTTTTACTTCAATTTCTGATTTCTTTGATAAATTAAAAATGAATATATATATATATATACACTGGTGTGCAAAACTTAAGCAACAGGTATGTTTTTTCCCATAACTTCACGAGAAATCATCTGAGAGACATGAAATTCAGAAATGAGATACAGCATTTTGTTCTGAAAGAATGACGAAAGCATAGTTGCGCAGAAATGAATACAATGCATACAGTATGGAATCAAACAAAAAAAGGCTTTATTGAACTCAGTATCGTTACACATGATTGTCTGCCCAAGAGGAAGAACAGCAAGCAGATGTTCCTTAGTATGGGATATGCCCTCCTCTTACTGCAATGGTTGCTTCGCACCGTCTCCCCATACTCAGCACCAGATTGTCCAACAGTTCTTCAGGTAAGAGTGCCCATTCCTCAATCAGCATCTGCTTAAGTTGTCGAGTGTTCCCAGGAGGACGTAATTGTGCCGCAAGGCGTCTCCCCAAAGCATCCCACACATGTTCTATCGAATTGAAATCAGGGGAGCACACCGGCCAATCCATTCGAGTGATATCTTCACTTTCCAGGTGCTCCTCAACAGCATGAGTCCTGTGTGGCCGTGCATTGTCATCCATAAAAACGAAGTCTGATCCAATGGCACCTCGGAACAGACGCACATGGGGAAGGATCACCTCCTGACAATAGCGATCTCCAGTTACAGAACTCTGTCGAAAACGCGGAGCTCAGTCCGCCCGTTCATCATAATGCCTCCCCAGACAACATCTCCGGGACCACCGAAACGGTCTCTTTCCGTGATGTTACTGGGATGAAACCGTGTCCCGACCTCTCTCCAAATCAACTGGCGTTGGGAATCGCTTGTAACATCACGGAAAGAGACCATTTCGGTGGTCCTGGAGATGTCGTCTGGGGAGGCATTATGATGAACGGGCGGACTGAGCTCCACGTTTTCGACAGAGGTTCTGTAACTGGAGATCGCTATTGTCAGGAGGTGATCCTTTCCCATGTGCGTCTGTTCCGAGGTGCCATTGGATCAGACTTCGTTTTTATGGATGACAATGCACGGCCACACAGGACTCATGCTGTTGAGGAGCACCTGGAAAGTGAAGATATCACTCGAATGGATTGGCCGGTGTGCTCCCCTGATTTAAATCCGATAGAAATGTGTGGGATGCTTTGGGGAGACGCCTTGCGGCACGATTACATCCTTCTGGGAACACCCGACAACTTAAACAGATGCTGATTGAAGAATGGGCACTCTTACCTCAAGAACGGTTGGAAAATCTGGTGCTGAGTATGGGGAGACGGTGCGAAGCAACCATTGCAGTAAGGGGAGGGCATATCCCATACTAAGGAACATCTGCTTGCTGTTCTTTCTCTTGGACAGAGAATCATGTGTAACGTTACTATGAGTTCAATAAAGCCTTTTTTGTTTGATTCCATACTGTATGCATTGTATTCATTTCTGCGCAACTATGCTTTCGTCATTCTTTCATAACAAAATGCTGTATCTCATTTCTGAATTTCATGTCTCTCAGATGATTTCTCGTGAAGTTATGGCAAAAAACATACCTGTTGCTTAAGTTTTGCACACCAGTGTATATATATATATATATATATATATATATATCTTGAATGCTATTTAAGTATGTCTTTCAGATGTTTTATACTTTGTAAAAGAATTACTTCCTTTTGATGAATTTACTAAAATAAGTTGTGATTTTTTTTTCTTTACCTAGTGATACGTCCAGAAAATTATCTTTAATGGAGATTTATTCTGCGGTGCACTTTTTAGTTCATGAAATCCATCATTTTTTAAAATTAAATTGATTGTAGTTCTTGATTTTGATGTTTAATTCTGAATGATTTTTACTTAAATGAATATAAATCTTCTCTCGCTAGGGTTAATTTAAAATGCACAGATTTTTTTATATCTTAAAAGCAGAATTTCAGCATATCTTTTATTTAAATGAAATAAAGAAACGAGTTATATATTTTATAAAAGAATTGCTTCCTTTTGATGGATTTATCATGATATAATGTGTATTTTTTCTTTGACAATATTTTTTTATATATGTGATGTAATATGTCTACTTGTGTGTTACAACCAAAAAATTACCTTTGCATTTATAAAACCTTTTTTCTGCAATATGTCAGAATTCCTTATCCTCATTTATTAAATGTACTAAAGTGTTGCATACTATATTTTTCATTGCAGGATTAAATTGAACTATATAATGATTTCTACAATGGAAGAAAATATGCTTAGCATTTATGTTTATGAGTATTTAACTTTCCATAAGGAAAATATTCATGCCCTGATTGTATAATAATCAGTTTCTTAAATTAATTTAGTCACCTGTGTAAAGTGGAGTATTAGATCCTGTGATTAGGTTAAAGCTGTTAGTTTTATAATATTTTAGAATTTGAATTTTTTTATTAATCTATTCGGCTTATATCAACATTTTATCCATTTAAATAATGTAAATGGAAAAAATTATTGGTATTACATTTTTTGATATAAATAAACTATTTTTTATATGTGTGAAACTTTGTAATGTAATACTGAATTTTGATTGGAAATCAGAAAATAAATTCTCATGTTTACTGGAAAATAAAAGAGTTGAAAAATAAATTCTTTGGGAAATTCTTCTATGAAATAAAATGTTTCTAAATCCTATACTGAGGAAAGAAACAAGCAAAAACAATCAAACATCTGATGTTGATAGTTACATGTATGCTTTTCAGTCATTTACCATGAAAAGCAGTGAAAACAGCAAACATAAGCACGTTTAGGCACCAAACGTTAGCGAATCATGTGAGATATTTGGACCAATGAGAATCTACTTCGATGTCGATGGGTCAGAATGAAATTGTTAAAATCAAGCCATCTAATGATGGTATGGGTAAAAATATGGACTCTCTGTTGAGAATAAGGATATTTTGCAAGTAAGAATGAACTCTTAACTGGTTTGCGAGACTTGCAAGTTAACTTGCAATTTGGTGACAACGGCGGTGCCATTCTTAGCGGTATGTCAGACCTTACCCCCCTAGTAAAGAGTTAAATTATTATGTCAAAATAAAATTTTACTACTTTTTCTCCTCAAAGAATGTGTGGCAATAATATACGTAGAGCAGTAATATGATATGCTGCAACCAAATAAAATAAGTAATACTGCTACTTTAGGTAATAGTCAAAAAAAAAA
>JAPMOR010045889.1:0-71022 GCA_026543865.1 Argiope aurantia | reverse complement strand
CTTATAAATAATATTATATCTATTTAATAAAATTCGACGTTACATTTGAATAATGTCTGTTTCATGTTGACTGAAAAATCTCCGTTTTCCCAAAATACTTGAAAATATCTATACCTTCTCCCTACGAAAAGATATTGGTACTGGTCTAGAGGATAGTCCCTCGGCGCATAATCTTCTGAGCAGGCCCTGGACGCTTCAACATCCCACGCACTGTAACCGGGTATTCCGCATCGAGCTTGTTTTCAAAAACATATGTTGCTGGAGGTTTCTTCGAAGTCTAGAAGTCGAGAGTTTTATTAAAACGAAAGTTATTTTGCTCTATATTTCCTCTCATGTCTCCCTAGAGACGTTTCGTAAAAGTAATTTCGGTTGATGTATTTGTATTCATGGTATTAAATACCATTGGTTTTGAACATGAAGAGCGCGATGATGTTTTGAGATTACGCCGCTAGCGAGCTAGTATATGTCTCAAATCTGACTGTCGCCATGAAGAGAACGCACGGAGATTATGAAATTCCAGGTTTTTATGTGGAGCCACAAACGGGGAGATACTTTCAAGTACCTATTAATGGCTCACCGCTTCCAAGTTTGTTTAATGGAGCCCGTGTTGAACCCGCTTCGGCGGACTTTAATATACGCAGGAGAAAAATCATATATGAACCTAAACGTCCCAGATTTAACAGTATTGTAAATTGCATTAATAGTAATCAGATGGGATCTATTGATACGCTTACTTATCAGCAGGAAGTTTCAGCATTAAGAATGGAGGATTGGCACTTGGGAAGTCAATATGTTTACCCCTTTGGAAACAGTGAAATTGAAATTCGTTTATTAAAAGGAGGTTTGAAATATTTGTATGGGCATTGGTCATCATCTTCGAATGCAACCTTTTTTTATGCATTTGATGATTTTAGAAGTTTAGAAGCCCCTGCATGTGTGTCTCATCATTATCAAATTGCTTACATTTCCCCTCAAATCGTTGTGGCTGATATGTGTGAAGCTTACTCACATCGTTTGTCCATATTGTATGTCGGTAATGATTTTAACTCTGGGCTTGGAACAGCACGACTTACTTGGCGTCGAGAGTTGAGTGAGAATGTTACTGAGGGATCTCGACATTTTTATGTCAATAGTGCAGTTTGGTGTTGTTGTAGTAATAGATTTACAGGGCTTTTTGCTCTTGGTATAGAAAACGGGATTTATATCCATAACTACGACTCCCATTTATATACAAAACCATTCAAAGGGCAGGTGCTTGGTATACATTTTAAGAAAACAGGCGATATTATATATGCTGGTGTAAACCATGGTAAGCTAATTACGGTAGACACACGAGTTCGCAATCCTGTTTGCAAGACTAAACTGAATGATTATGCTCTAACTGAACTTTCTTTACTTGAAGATGAAAACTACATGATTTGTGGTGGACTTGGCAACTTTTTGGCTCAGGTAATGAAATTTATTTTTTCTGTGACATTTTTGTAACTAACAAATATTTAAAGGATATAAATTATTTCCTAAATGTGGTATTTAGAAATGAAGCAGGAAACAGTAATATTTATTTTGATTTTTTTTAATAGTTTTCTATTTTGGTTGATAGTGATATAAAATACCTGGATATTAATTTTTATGGATAATACCCAATAATAATAATTTACCTAAATAAAAATCTTAAATAAGTATTTGCCTAGATATATTTTTCAATTATATCTATTCATATAAAATATCTGCATTAGCCTGTAATATGATTTCAAAATTTATATATACATACATTTATAATAAGGTAAATAAATTTTATTTTTATGAAAACTAAAAAATTTTAATCGGAAAAACATACAAAATACTATGTCGTGCATCATAAAAAAATACTAATTTTAAATATTGGTAATATTGTGCTTGTTGATTTTTTTATAAAAGGAGTTATTTTAACTAAATTTAAGAGATGTCGAGTTTGATTTAAAAATTGATAATTAAGACTAAAATAAAAGATATAATTGCATAAAATTTTTTAAAAAATTCTTAAGCTAAGATATAAACATTAATCTGAATTGGATTTAGATGCTTCATTCAAATTCAGAATATGAATTTCAGATGAAATGCACAAATTTTATATTTCTCTATTATCTTTTTTATTTATGTTGTCATTGTCATTTAGATTGAGAATATGAATTCTAGATGAATTGCACAAATTGAATGTTTCTGTGTTATCTGCTTTATTTGTAAAAGATTGTACATTTTCTTTTTCCTTGTTTTCTTTTGCAGTATTTTTTTTCTTTCATTTAATCTGTTTTTCCTTTTGTTCTGTCTGATCATATTGTAGACACTTCCAGTTATATGATACATATAGCTGATTATACAGATTAGTTACTCTTTCAGAAGTCAAGTGATTTCTTTTTAATTGTGAATCCAACTGAGACTGCTGAAAGTTCTTTCTGTTGTAGCAGATGTAAGATACTAAAAAAAGATGCAAAGGCACTTCAGCTATAATGCAAATTCCTCCATCATAATAGTGATTTTGCTTATCTTTTTTTCTTGTAATATTTTTCCATCCCACAGATTATCTTTTTCGCTGTAAAGAATAAGATCTGTGTTAAGCTGGAGAATATTGAATTTTGTTTGTTGCTCAGTTTCATAAATGAAAATTAACTCATCAAGCAGTTTGGATAGTTTCAAATTACCTATTTGCATCATTAAATTTAAAAATCTCTTTCAAGATAAATTGAACCAATACTAATTTTTTCCCCTTCCTTTATGAACAAATATTTTCAATTTTTGGTAAAAAAGATATTAGAAATTCTTTTAAAAAGTTGTTGCCTGATTTGTTAAATTTCCAACTGTCCTAAACATTTTGTAGATAATTTGACTGAAGGCATATGAACAACTTTATTACTAGTTCAAAAATTCAAAGCCGTATTTTGTAAGCAAATCTTTAAATTTGGTTATATGATGACGTTTCAAGTCGGAGGATTAGTAGGCTTTATTAATTGCCAGTGTTTGTAATTAAAACTTTTTAGCTTGTATGCTTTGAAAACATTGTTAATAACTTTTCCTAGATTTTATTGGGTATTTCAATGAAATGGCAGCATTCTTTGTAGTTGCATTTTCTTTCTTTTTTTGTATTATAATTAAAAATTTAATTTAAAATTATTTTATTATGTGTATATATATATATATGTTTGAAATAAAAAAAATCACATATCCATATATCCTTGATGTGTGCCTTTTCTCACAGAATAAATATAAAATATTATATGGTATATGCCTCCCCCCCCCTCAAAAATATTTACTAACTGGGTATTTACAAATTCCACATCACTGCTTCTGAAAATTCTTCTCTACATTAAAGATAATTAGCCTGTTTCTAAAAAATGGTGCCACAAATTAATTTATTTTTATCAGTTTTTTTTGTATACATTTTAACAACAGCATTAAAAAATTCAATATAATATTTTGGCTTTCCTACTCTTTCTAATATGTGCATTGAACTGTCTGTAAAAATATAAAGATTGCATCTAACTGCAAACAAAATATGTTTAAAGGACAAAACATGACAGTGTTTCCATTTTTAAGCCAATACTTTACAAGACACAATCTTTTTATTTATAGATTGCATTTTTTATACATTTCTGAATTAATGCTTCTTTAGAGTTTTTTTTAAAATTTATCCCAAGAATATTATTAATTATATTAAGTTTTGTCTGAAACAAAATCTGCAGTTCAAAATAAAATATGCTAATTAAAAAATTGACAAATATAATCTATGTCAGAATATAAAATCTATCTTAAAAAGTCATTTATGTATTGATATTGTTTTTGACATTTGGTTTATTCACTTTTTCATGTGTCCATCAACCTCTAAATTTCTACTGCTTATATATACATACTGTAAAATCTATGTATTAATTATCAAGGGTGTATGCATACACCTTTGGATAGACTTTACAAAATAGTTCTCTATATTTTGTTGTTAGCCATATAACTATGCTGATTATTATGGGATGGGAACCAGGGGGAGAAGTTCACCTGCAAGAGTGACAATTAAGATATATCATGCAGGTTCAGATAGCACTGCGAGTCAAATTGTACCACAGCAATTAAGGATTAAAGAATTGGATTGCCTTGTATTTTTCTATACTATTTTCTCTGTTTAATTTGATGTAAATTTCTTTCTACTTAATTTGTTTTTTATGTAGCAAATGTAAAATTTAAAAAAATAATCTTACTTCATTTGAACAAACAAAATATCATTTATTCATTTGAAAATTATTTCGTGAATTCATCATTTTATTTGTTGATTTCTTTTCTTCTGATGAAATGTTTCTTGATATTTTTCTCTATTGTGTGGAATTACATTAAAATACTATTAAAAAGATTTCTATACAACATCTTTGTAAAATTGGAAAAACAAAGAAAATCTTCACCAAAAAAAATGCTTATATAACTAGCAAATTATGCATTTTTGCATACTATGTATATGAGTAATAAATCCTTTTGCTAAACTGAACTATTTTATTCTCTTGAGACCCTACTTCCATTTTAATGGACATTTTTCATTTACAAGAAAGCAGCTTATATTTAGAGTCTTTAAATCCTGCTATCCAATGCTATTGGATACTCCTAGGTTGCCATTTATACAAAAAAAAAAAAAAAAAAAAAAAAAAAAAAATATACTGAAAAATTAGTGCTGACTATGTTAAAATGACTACTGGCTGAAAAAAGTCTACTGAAAATTTAAATATTTTGTGGGTTTCTTATATCTGTTTTGAATTAAATCACTTGGATTAATTCTTAATGTTTACAATTTCACCATTCATTTATTTTATTATTTTTTGAATAATTTATTTTTGTTCATGTCCTACAGAATGGATATTATGTCTTCATTAGTTAATTTAATTGTAACAGTTTCATGTTTTTTGAAACACTTATTTTTGTTAAATATAAATTATTGTATTAAATATAAATTATTATTGTATTCTCTTTAAATTTGGACAAAGTTTCATTAGAAATATTTGGAAATTAGCAATATTTGGATGTACGGAAGGATGCTTTTCAAATTTTAGAAGCTATTATGAATGGTCCTTCCCGTATAGGTCCATTGCATAGGTCCTGTAACTTTGTAAATCTGCAGGAGTTCCTGTAAAATCTATTTTTTTAAAAATTGGGAACACTTTTTCCAAATAAATAGTTTAAAAATGCTATAAGATAGTCAAATTATGTGAGGATAAAAAGTAGACAAGCTATGGAATGCGAGACTTATGTCATACATAGTAAAGAAAGAATGTCTTTTGTTTCCACACTGTAAAGGTTTTACAGTTGATTAACAGACAGTTCCTTTTACAGGAATATGTGGTGTAAAATAGTTTATCCAAGGAAAACCAAATCCCGGAAGACTAGAAAATTTGGTTTTAGTTGCCCAAAATGGTTTAATAGATTTCAGAGTCTGCCATTGAAAAAAATTAGTTGCTTTTGTCGGAAAATACCAATAATCATGGAGTAGGTGGTAGAGCTGTTATAAACTTAATAGATTCTTTACGAGGGAAAACATTTAAAAACAAGAAAAAGAATTTTACTTTAAAGGATGGATTAAGGAAAAAAAAAAAAAAAAAAATGGAACAAAAATTGTTGCTACAGGGACCATAATGAAATGTTCCTAAAGCTGACCATCTGACAGCTGAAATAATTATGTTTAAAATGGCGCAAGATTTAACTGATATGTCAATTCATCTGTATAATAATATATATATTATAAAATGGAATGATAAAAAATCTCATCCGTATTATTGAATTCTTTCAAATTCTGGGTACAAGCAAAAGATAAATGGCAATGATGATCAATGAAAAACACCAAGTACATTGGAGTTTCAGGACCTATTAAAAGAATACAATAAAAATTCAGAATTAAAAAGTGGACTGTGAAAACAATATTACATTTTTTTTCAACCGTAGTATTGTAAATATATAGATCTTGATAAGAGAAGTTGCAAAAATCATTTTTGATGGTAAATTTAAACAGTTTTTAGATTTTAAAATTACAATTAGAGAGCTACTAAAAGAAATCCTTGATTCTAGTGAATATGAGACAGAGACTACACCTTCAAGTTCTCAAAGATGAAAAAATTATAGATGTAAGTGTAGAAAGTACCCTGAAGAACAAACGTCGACTGATTCTCGGTCCCAAAATGTTGGATATGAAAGATTCTGTTTGATACAAAAATAAAGGATGAATTAAGAAAACACAAATAATGTGTAGAAAATGTAACATATATTTTTATTTGCCAAAAATAATTATTTTGTTGAGACACATTTATAATCTTCTTCATGACAATAATTTCGTCAAAAATTTTATTTTTAATCCAGTTTTCTTGTTTTTTTACTTTAATTATGTTTTCTCAAACCATTGTAAAACAAGATACAGAGTAATCCCCCACCCCTTCATTTTTTTTTTTGAAAAAATAGGTTTGAATTTATTTTTATTTGTGAAAAGTAAATTCAAACCATAAAATTTCTTTGTAATGTATACACAATATACAATGTTTTTTATTACAGTAATTTTGCCATTCATATTTTAAAAATTAAGACTAAAACTCAATATTCATTCAAATAGACATTCTAAAAAACCAAAATTTTACAAAATGACTTGAAAAGTGATTATATATAGTATTATATAATCCTATCAAAAGTATATAAATTTTTGTGAAAATTGTACCATTGGGTTTCAAGTAGCTCTGCTGGAATTATGTTCAAATCAATTTTCTTTTTTCTCTTCACATGATAAGCTAGCATTGCATTCCAAACAAATTAGTGCTTTATTGTGGTAGTATGAGCTTTACACAAAGGTTTGTGAGCATACAGGTACTTTATTTTGCACTGTTTTACTTGTAATTCTGTTTTTGATAAAATATGTTTCTTTAATTCACTGTCTTTTCTGTAGTGTTACCTTTTGAAATATTTTATTTCTCATTACTTTCCAGTATCTTCTATCAATATTCCAACTGATTTTGCTGAATCATGACAATTCTTGATTAAATGAAATAATTTTGTGCAAATTTAATAAGTTCATGTGAACTTATGTTTATCTATGCTCAGAAATTGCAAATAATATCAATCAATATTTTACAAAAATTGCTTAAAATTTTTGTTTACTTATGAGTGATAAACAGCTTTAATATTTTGTTAGTTAATGAGAAGGGAATACATGTTATACAATATAAATACTTTTAAACTTTAAGAATGCAGTGCAAAAGTCATACTTTCCTTTTATTCCAATTAAAAGCAAACTATGATTAAGTTGTTTACCATTCACAATGGGAAAACTGATTAAACTATTTCGATTTATCTCTAAGAATTTTAATATGAATTTTGTTCTCATTTTCTGGCATTTTTGTTCATTGTGATGTGAAGTGATGCACATTATGCCTAATTTACGTAGTCAGCATATATAGTTACAAACATGAAAAGTAGTTAGGGCAATCATGAAGTAAAATTTTTATTATTAGGTTCACTTGATGGAGTAAAATAAAGATAATAGCCAAGAGTAATTCTTGGTGTGTTTAGGTGGAAAATTACAAAAATTCATTAATGGATAAATTCAAATTTTAAGGATTTCATTTTGTTTCTCTTATAAATCAGTCTTAATTTATTTAGTAATTTAAAATTTCGCATTTGTAATAAAATTAATCAAAAATTATTTCTAGCATGTTTTAAATAACAAAAAGTGTTTAATTTAGTTGGAAATGTATTAACATAATTCTGTGTTTATACAAAGCATTTTATCATCCTGAATCAAATACTTACATCCTTCCCATATGTAATAGGAATTTAATGATTTGTTTCATAAAAAAAAGTAAGACTATAAGTATATAATAATGAGATAATCTGAATGTAACTAAACCTTTTATAAAACTCATCTTTTCTTTAAATGTGGCAAGTATCATTGTCCTGAAGTCTCCTACTGATAATCTGTGCTCGTTTTTGTCTCTCCTTTTTCTATTTTCGTTATTGGCGTTGCAATAGATTAGTGCTATCAGAAATTCAATTATTCTGTTTATTTCTAACGACTTTAATACATTCCCATGTTACCTTTGTATGACCTCAGAGAAAGAAAAAACCATGGGTGGTTAGATTCAATTCCATTCTCTTGACATGGAGGAGTTTTGTCTCAATATATTCTCTTTGCTTTATCATGTATATTAGTTTTATTATTACTAATTAATAATATGTAATTTGATTGCATTTACTAACTAAAAAAGGTTTTGAGGAATCGATGATCTACTCTAAAAAATAAAATCCGAATAACTGCTTATTGATTCAAATACATCATGTTGACAAAATAATTTTTATTAAAAAATAATCTACAATTGGTACACTTGTCATAGCAGCACTGTAGAGTCCCTGTTGTATATTCTTTAGTGATTTAATATGATAAATATAACCTTCATCGGAAATGAAAATTTTTGTGAATTTGGCTGATCAAAGTGCCACACACATTGACCGAATAACTGTCAAGAGAGGCATCAAAATTTTAAACTGTGGCGAATAAGGGGGAAGTATAAATGCCCTCCAACTGGTCTTAAATAGTGGCATAAAAACAAAGTGTTAAGGCATTTTTGACATTTTTTAAAACCAGTTATGGTAAGAAGCGTGAAAATCCAATATGTCTGTGATTTATTCATCTAAGTCGTTGAAGACTACCTGGAGTGAAAAATCTGTCATTGTTACTAAATACAAAACATGTTTTGATTCATTTTCCTTCTTTTCCTGTTGTTTGAATGTTTCTTTCTAACTTTTTAGGTTGATTTGAGAATGCAGCGCAAGACTGTTACTTACCTTGGCGAACTTCGCAACACTTTGAAAAACCCTATCAGTTTCAATGAAACTCATAATATTCTCTGTTCAACTGGGAGTGACTCTGTCACTCGACTTTGGAGTCTGAGAGGAGGAAGGCCATTGAAGACTTTCCCACCACCATTTCCAGGACATGAAAGTCGAGCTTGGTTGACGGGTGGTGCATCATCAAAATTGGGCCTATATGTTGTTTCTAAACATATGACATACCTTCATGAATGTTAAAAGATGCCACTTATACATTTTTATTTGTATTATGTATTATTGATGATAAATTTATTCAAATGTTTACCATAAGCTTCAGTGTATAATGGTCCCTTAAGAGTCTATTGATGGTGCTTTATTATTACATGCATACAAACATATTTTTTATATATAAATTCACCGGAAATACAGGTTTTATGTGTTACAATATTTACAACACATGCTAAACAATTTTTTAAAAAAATTTATAATCAATATCAACTTATTGAAAGTGCAGGGAAATTTACCAATTCATCATTGCACTGAATTAAATAATTCTGAAATGTGATATTGATGTATATGAAAGTAACTGATACATTTTAACCGTATGCAATTATGAGCACAATACACCAATATGATGTGTAAAAGATCATTATATTTAAAATGGAACCTATGAAACGTCTTTATGGGCCTTTTAATTGCATAAAAGATTTATTGCATTATTTACCTGTGATGTGGCCACTTGTAGTTTTCTAAATACCATCAAATCATATTGTTATTAACTGTAGATAAAAGTATTCAAAATATATTCTTCAGTCGTAAGACTTTTTTAATGAATTGCCAACCCAAGAATAGGATTGTATATATAAATTTTGAAACTTCAAAAGTGTGGAGGGAGGTGGAGTAGGATTGCCAAAATGCATATTTTTTTTAAAAAACTCGGTTACAGAATACCTAGTGTGGGGAAGCACTTTATCAAAAACGCACAGTTTAGTTAAATTGTTAAACAAATTCTTTTCTTCACAGTGCTTTCAATAATATTATTTTAGTTTTCGACATTTTCATTTTTATCTTGAATCAAATAATATATTTTAAGTAGTTTCTGTGTTTTCATTTTACATTTGTTACATTTTATTATATCCCAAAATAGGTTAAAGCAATGAGTATGGAAAATATGAAATATCAAATTTAGAAGTAAAACGTCATCCATCTAGACGTTTAAATTTCCTCAAGGGAAAAAAAAACCAAAACAATCAGTTTATATTTTACTAAAATTAATCAACTAAGTAGTGTTGGAATAATTTGCTTTATCACCTCCCTTTATTAGTTTTAGGACAATTTGAAGTGCTCTTTGTCAGTACTTCTTTTTGCAGCATATTCATTGCCATGATAGATTTCTTTGACTGTTTCATTAAAGTAATTTAATCCTTATTATTTTAAACCCAAATTTTTTAAAAAATATTTCCAAAGCATGTTCCTTTTCTATTCCAAATTCTAGTGAAAAAAATCATCAAGAAAACCCTTATTTGTAATAATTTTTTATTAAAATTGTAAAATATTATGCTTATTTGTACATTAATTGATTAATCATTAGTCATTGATTTATTTTCATATTTGTTCCTTTGGATATGTGCATTTGATGTTGGTAACGTAGTTAGCTAAAAATGAAGTTTCAAAATTTTTAACTCATAATTAAGTTTGCAAAAGAGAAAGCTTGAGAAGCTGAGCTCTGTGGTGTATTTGAATGCTGATAATTTCCAATTTTGGGAATCTTCCTTAAGATCAACTGCGAAGAGAGCCGTATTCTACTGTCTCAAGTCAAACTTAAAAATATCAAAAAATGTTTTATTTTTTTAGTGTGCATTTTGCAAACTTGTGTGATCACTTTTGCATTGGTTCTGGGTACAAAGTAATAGACTGAATTGGTAAATTTCCTACTGACACTTTTGCATATAGTTTGAATATAAAGTAAAGTTGACTAAATGAATTGTAGTTTTTTGATTATTCATTCAAATATAAAAGGAAAATAGCTCTATCTAAAATAGTTTTCTTACATGTACTTTTATAATTAAATTTTAAAAAGAGATTGTGGCTGATTATTTTTTAGAAAAAGAAAATTAGTATTTAATTTATTAATGATTAGGCATGTCTTTGAAAGGTATGTGAATAAAAGTAGTTACCTCTCTTTTAATTGAATTTCTTAAATCGTATATTACATATTCCTTCAATGATCTCATTTCTCCGGTGCCTCTTTTTTCATAAAATTATTACTGACTTTCTTTAAATATGCACCTTTTCATTTAAAGATGGATAACTGTTGAACGTTATTCAGTCTCATTAATTGCATTTAAAAAATAAGACAAATACAGCTGCTCATAGAGAAAATACTTGATTTTTAGTTGTGTCTTCCTGATTTCGCATCATTTAATGATGCTTTAAAAGATTTCGGATCTTAAATTTTTTGCAGTACATAACTCCAAAATTCAAATGTGTTTAAATTTTGTGATTTCTTTTGCCCTCCATCAATTTTTAAAAAAAAAATTTCTTTGTAAAATTGTGGTTAATAAAATGCTATTTATATATAATTTTGTTATATTATAATTTGCTGAAATTCTTGGAATTATAGAAATGTGATTGTTTTTTGTTTGTTTGTTACCAAAGGCAAGAGAGATTTAAGTAGTTTAGCAAAAACGTATTTCGTGTTTTTTTTAGTTGAAGGACTTAAAATTGAGTTTCCTTTTATACAAATAATGCTGCCTCCTGCCCCTTTTTTGGATCTAGATTTTTTTAGTCTTTTTTGCAATATTCCTTTGCCTAAAGCCTACAGCAGGCTTAGGATAAGATCTTAGATCGTGGTGTTGTGCAGTTCGTGATTCGTGTTTAAAGCTGGCGAAAGAGTTATTCTTTTAGCTATAAGCTGGTTGCACTTCCCATGATTAATCTGGCAATGATAATATAGTCGTTTTCTTGTAGCAGTTTTTAAGGGCATCAATTGTTAGCTGGTTGCAGATTTTGCCAACATAAAGCCACAGGTGCTAGATAGTTTTAAGGCCCTCGAATACATTCGCCGATGACTTAGCACCATTTGGATAGCTGTTAAATAGATTTTGAGCGCTCCCCGCCTCACAGAAAATTCTGGATGCGATGTCTGTGCGAAAAACATCACTGTTTTTATCTATCCCAACTTATCAATGCATAGCAAGGATCTTGAAGGGCTAACAATTTTTATAAAGATGGATTTCCTCAGTTCATACTTAGAGAAAATACATGGAAGATTTGTGTAGTTTTGTACATTTTTCGTGTATACATGTAGTGTAGTATTTGTATTAATGTCTTTAACAATGTGATTGATGTATCACCAAACAAACAAGTTCAATGATGGAATATATGGATATTTTTTCGTAATTTCCATCCAGTGTTTGATTATCCTTGCCCTTATCAAGAGCTGTTATGTGACAAATGAAAAAAATTACACTCATACAGGGTTTAGAAAAAAGATGGCTATATTGAAATAGTTCTGATGTTTGCAAACATTAGTCAATAAAATGGAATACAAGTTGCTTGAAAGACAAATTATAATTTTGTCTGAAACTGGTGGTGCCCATGCACTGACCAGAAAAATACCTCTTATGTCCACACTCATACTTGTCATTGATTATAGAAGTAATCATTTTGACTGTGTACGATGGATGTTCCTAAGATCATTACATTTATCTTAGAAAGACATTAAATAGTGCCAATTTCTTTAAAAAGCTAATCATATTTTATGTTATTTTACAACTGACTTAATTTCCAAAGAGATTGATATACAGTGAATCAGTATTTCAGACTGTTCCTTTAAATTTAAAAGTTATTTCTCATTTTTTTTATTTGATTTCCACTTTTATCAATAAAAGAAATTTATAATTTCTTTGTCAGTGGCATCTCTTCCATTAGGGCTGCAGAGATGCAGTAATCCCTGAAATAACTTAAAAGTTTGCTTTTTCAGCATTAACCCAATTTTACTAGTTTTGCATGTTGACAGTTTGGTAGAAAATGAAAAGTAATAAAATTATTGACAGAAGATAAAGAAAATGAATCAATAAGTGGATGATGTACAAGTTGAGCTAGTCTCCGAACAGTTAGAGAAAATATCGAAATTTCCTCACTGTGCATTAGTGGAAGACAAAAACCAAAAATATCTCCCAGAGTTTGATGGTGATTCGGCTGCTCTGATCGCGATTTTAGTTTCGCTTTTATGTTATTCCTACGGAATTCGTTTTCTTTTATTAGACGTCTTTCATCGAAAAAAGTCACATCAATAATTTTCTAAAAATAATGCACTGTTATAAATTTGGGCTATTTAGAGATAAAATTGTTTTTAAAAAAATTATTTTAATGTGAACACAGTTGTTCCTGAACATGCAGCACTGTTTGCTCCTGAATTGAAGAGATGCCACTGCTCTATGTATCTTTTTTTTTTTAAAAAATTTGAGCTTGCCGTTTGATTAGTGCTATTCTGATATGTAGGAGGACATATTTGTGTCAATTAGCCCGCAAATAAATGTGTTGATGTGTATAATTATATAACATATGTGTACTTCTGTAAAATTCACATTTCAGAATAATGATGTTCATAGATTTAATGTTGATGTTAAAGAAATATATGTTTGTGTAATAATGTGAGTTAATATATAATTTTGTGAGGTATCGAATTTGTCTGGATACATTTTACATTAAGACTGTAAAATTCCAGAACATTTACAGAGAATTCAGGTGGGGAAAAAAAAAATAAACTTCTTGTGAATAAAAAAAAGATGGAAAGGCAGTTGACTACTTTTGTGCCTGCTATTAGGAGAGAGAAGTGAAAGTGACTTTTGTGGCATTTCTATTCATGAAAGCGAAAAGTGAAAATGATTGATAGAAAAGTGACTTTTATGACATTTCTATTCATGGACTTTGTATATTCAGGATACTCTTTGTGATCCTTATTAAGTCAGAGATATCTGTTTTAAAATTTTGTTTGTGCATGCTAATTTATTGTAATAATTAATGTATTACTGTTGAAAGGTGAAGTAAAGTATTTTATTCATCTGTTACATTTTAAAAGAATCCAAAAGTCAAATTTTCTTCATGAAAGCTTTGTATTCAGAAACTGAATTAAAAATGTAAGCATTTCTATTGCTTGCAATTATGTTGATTCATGCTGATATTAGACATGTCAGCTGCTTCTAGTCAATTTTATTTTCATGCCTAGCATCATAAAAAAAGAATGTGATGTCATAGTGTATGATAATATGTCGTTATATGATATACTCTGTTACATTTTTAATATCACATGAATTAACTGCATTGTTTAACTTTGTTTCCTTATTAGGTTAAGCAGTATTATGCTTTGTTGGATTGTAATTTAATTTTATATAATAACAATATGAAAGTGATAGCTTAGTTTCTATATTTGTGTTTCTTCCGATTTTAACAATCGGATATTCCTTTTTCATATTTGTTCCTTCATACAGCATTGTCATTTTTTTTTGTCACAATTTTTTGTGAAATGTGTTGATTACCTTATTTTAAATTATCACTGTCCTTTTAATATTTGTATTTAATTGTTTGTGTTATTTTAAATTCTTTTAGTCATATGATCAAATACTCAAAGTGAAATTATGTTTGTTTTGCAATAGTATGGTATAATTAAAAAGTTTTCGAAACGTACTTGAAGAGTAATTTATAATAACTTACAAACATTTTAAATCTCACTATTTATTAAGAAAAATATTGCTGATTGAGTCATGTGTCTTCTTTGTCTTGAATTTATGATATTGATTTTTCAGAACCAATATATTCCTGCATGATGGCATGAAGCAGGTGATTATGACTTTAAAACTGTTCAGCTGTATGATACTTTATTTCATTTCACATTTCTGGTCATATATTCATTCATATTCTTACTAGTTGTTATGAAGTAGAGGATTATAACTACTTTAATATAAGTGTTATTACATGTTATTTATTCTCATATTTTTAAATGGTATCATTTATGTATTATTTTGCTACTGTTTATGAATGTACATTTCTCTGAAATATTCAACATATGTGCAATATTTTATCATTCAGTTAAACATCATACTATTTCATTCTCAAATAAATGTACTTATCCAGTTATTATGTCTCATATATGAATGTTTTTCTTTACTTCTGCATTATGTATTTAATAGAATATATATTAGTATTAACTATTGGTATTGAATAGCATGCATGTGCATTTAGATGCTTATTTCATTTAAGTCACATTTTCTTTTCTGAAATTCATTAAAAAACTGACTGTGTGAGCATGTATAACTTCTGTTGTATTTTTTCATTTTGAGAAGAAATAAATGTATTCCACACTGCTTTGTTGATACTTTTGACATTAACCCTTTCTAGGGCCGTGGGAAGTATGCTTCCCACCAAATTTATCAATCTTTTTATGAATTTGTGTAGGTTCTGACAGAAATTTAGATGCTTCAGTTCTTTATCTCACACAAAATGGTGTCATGATTTATTACTTAATTATTAATTAACCAAATTAATTAATTTATCTAATAAGCTAAATTAATCCCTTTTCTTATTCTAATTTCAAGCCTAAAAATATTTTAACATAATATGACTAGAAAAAAATGGCCCTTTAAAGGGTTAAGATATAATTACACATGATAATTTTCTTCTATTTTTAATAACTGAACATTAGTCAGTCAAAATAGGTGATATAATAAATGTTTTCATTTAGAATAATTAGTACACACACTAATTGTATATGACTATCAGGAAAGATGATTTCTTAATATCTCACTTATAAAAAATTCATAGTTAAAATTTTAAAATAATATGAACAGAATGGAAAAAAGCAAATTTTACATATCCTAAATTCTATTTAATTTAAAGGACTGGAATTTTTTGAAATAATAAAGCCACATATTTGTTTAGAATTCTAAAGCAATATAATACAAAATTTGCAGAAATTAATTAATTTGGATTGTTATTAAAAAAATTTTTAAGTTTACTTGATTTTAATCTGAATAATTTTGAGTGTTTGGGCCTTGTAAATTTAATGAAAGCAAAAAAATTATTTAAAAACTACTGCAAAAACAATCACATCCTTAGGGCGCCTAAGCCTTTGACTATTTAATAATTCGGTTGAATGAATGCAATAATAATGCATTTAAATTAATTTTTATATTCTGTTGTTTAAAAGCCATAAATGTATGGGGAAATAGAATTAATCCACATGGTGCCATAATGGCATGATATATAAATGAACCTGTCATATGAAACCTTACTGAACGTCTTGTCTTTTTTGTCCTTGCAATATACGCATTGGATTATATCGTGTAATTTTCTCAGAAATGACTTGCATATTCAGTCATTGGGTAAATTAAGCTCAAAAAACGGTTATTTGTTATATTCTCCGGTTTAATTCTATCAGAAAATTACGAGAATATGAAGGGAAAAAAACTGATATTTTCACACGTTGCTATTTGTCAAGTTATTTGCGATATAGCAGTCCTTAAAGTCTGCAGCTTAATGATAAAGTCTCAGAATTGGATATAATGAACTTCAGGCCTTGCCCCACTAAAGATTCATCGTGTGCTTGAAGTTAATGGCTGTTCGTCTGTGTCAAGCATTTTCCCTTATAAATGAGCTTTGAAAGTTTAAGGATGGGGTGCCGGCTCGGGCTTTTTTCTCGCCATCTGAAATAAGGCAGTAACGAGAACTGATTCTTGAACCACAATTCTCTCATCTCATTACCTGATCTGACAGAAGGAATTATGAGATTTGACTTTAAAAACTTCTAGTTGAGGTTCAGAACAGCACATCAATCAAACAATTCGATTAAGTGATAATTTACAAGTCAGTGCAACAACTCCTGAAAAATCAAGAGATTTATTTAAATCCTATTATTTCCTAGTAAACACTTCTACTTAAAGTTTTTTTCTGTCATTTTATTTCTACCCATCTGCTGATTAAACAAACTTTTTGTTGCTTAATGGGCTTAAAATAATGTTGACCAAAGAAACCAAGGCTTCATTGAAAAAAGAAATAACTGAAAACTAAAAGTGGGAATCTGCATAAGTGTTTTAAAAAATTCAAAAACCATTTTCATGTTAAAGTGCCAAATGAATAATGCGTGGGAAACAGGAAAAGTAACTGTTAGTCATATGAGCAGCTTTAAAAAATGGCGTCGACAGTTTTTAAGATATTTCCCAATATTTCGACTTTTAGCAATTGGTTTGTTTACCTCTTTTAGTTCACAATTCTTCCCATAATTGAACTAATGAATAAAAATATTGTAATAAGTTTTGTCGTAAAGAAGTGCTCGGTTAAATTATTAAATTTTCAGGTCGAGGTTTTTGATGGTCAAGATCAAAAACTTGATTTCTTTTCACTTTTATTTTGAAATTATATCTCATGCAATAATTTCATTTCCCATTTATCTGTAAGAAGGAAGTACATAACTTTTTTTAACCCGTTTAGAATAAATATATAGTATTTTCTTTGGATTTTAAAATGGATCAAGCTTCATTAGCCTAAAGGTTAGAATTGCACCAGAGATAAAGAAATATGGTAGAGGTGAATGTGGAAAATTAGTTTCAATGAATGAAAGACCATTTATGTGTATGTTATTTTGATATAGCACTCTTATTACTTCTTCTCTAACTTCATAAGTTTTTTTTTTTTTATGTCTTAAAACTATAAATACGTATTTTGATAATTTGCTTTATTTAACATCTCTGGTAATAATAATTATACAAAGATCGATGAATTGTGTTCTTCCGGTTCTCAATGCTTTTTTTATTATGAGTTTTAGAGCGAATATTTTATTTCTTTAGCATTTTCCCACTTGTCAGTGTAATGTTTATGTAGCAGTTTGTTTGTTAAAATTTACATTTAATTTAAATGAATTAATTCCATGGATTCTGCAGGATAGCCTGCGAATGTTATGAAATATTAGTATTTGTTAATGAAGTATGTAGAGGAAATTAATGCTAAAAGAAATTTATTTTTAAATATAATGTGAAGGTGTTTGAAGCGTTTATTTGTACATAACAATGTGAACTAAAATCACATTGAAATATTTCTCATTTTCTTATTATCTTTCATTTAAAAATTTAGAAAACTCAATTAAAATATCTTCGAATCAGAATGTTATTTAATCTTTTGACTAAAATAAGTAGTTGAGCCAAAATTTATGCATTAAGTTTTTGCACAAATGTCTTGCATAGAATATTTGTTCTTTCTGCTTTTGATATTTAGTTCTTCTCTCTCTATATATATACATACATGCAAGTACTATGTAAACTAAGTGAGACAGGCTTCATTACTTTATATTCAAATCTAATTACTAAAGACTGATTAATGTGTTCACCTTTACTATAGTTTGCGGATGAGAAATTGATGTTAAGAAATGTTTCACGTTATAATTTCTTAAGAATTTTTTGCTGCTTTTCTATCTATTAATAATTTTTAGGGGCTTAATTTAAAATAACGGTTTAAGTACGAAAATTTTTATTTTTTTGATGCCGAAGACTCAAATATGCTTTATTGCATGGTAAATTACAATATGTAGGAATTGTTTTGTTGAATCTAGCAAAACATCCAATAGTGTCAACAACGATCAAATCCTGTCGATACTGCTACGTTCAGTGGTGGCGGGGTGGTCGGCTGTACACAAGAAGAAGAAATGTCAACAAAGGTGGATTCGAAAAGTTTACTTGTGAGAAGCTGTTATATTAACAAACCGAATACTTTTGTCTTCTGTTCTTATTGAGTTAGCATTTAGTACTATGTTGAACAAATTCAGTGACATCAGAAGTAATATTAGGCCAATAATATTCAGGAGTAATTAAATCAATCATTTTTTGTGAACATCAGGATGGCCAAATTGTTCACGGGCTTGATTTAATAATTTAAATCTAAAAGAAAATGGGACAATTGTTTTTTTAAATATTTTTCTTTTTAATTCCTCTGAAATCTTTGACTTCATGATACGTTCACACAGATGATCATTCTTCTATTGGATTTTCATTTTGAAGATGGTGAGAAACCATGCCTGGATAACATATCTCCTTCAATATTAGTCGAACCCTTTTGATATTTAATTTCATTGTCAAACATTCTTGACTTCAGGGACCAGTGGAATAACCATCCACTTAAATTTTTAATATTTTTGAGTCAAATAAGCACCGCATTATCCGTATGAGTGAAACTTTTTTTGGCCATGAAGGTAATAAAAATTATCTAATGCAGATCATGCAAGATATTCTAATTCTGTTATTCATGACTTTTTTCATAATCTGTTATGATACATTATTGGGTGTAAGATACTATAGGCATCAGGTTTTTCTAACAGCATGCCGGCACTCTTTCCGGCCTTCTCTATAAAGGGGCCGGAGTGCAAAAAACCATTTGGGGTCATAAATTTTTTGTAAAAAAAATAATTACAAGCACGAACTTATAATACTATTGCGTGTTTACTTATTATGTGATTTTGTTTTTGCTATTAATTACTTCAGAAAAATTATAATTTTTTATAATTCTTTTTTGATGCTTAGTATTGTTTAGTTAAAGTTAATAAATTTAATGCATGCAGGTCTAATTCATGTTTTTCTAAAGTTTTTATATCAGTGATTAATTTGAAATACTTTTAAATTCATCTTCTATCTGTAAATAACAATATCAATTACATTGTTAAAAAATAACATCGAAATTCCTCTACCGGGTATTTTATAACTTCATCTTCTACTATTTCGGAACATAATCTTTTTCGAAATCTTTGTTTAGGAAAATATTTTGAATTATTCAAATTTAGTTCAATCACTTTTTTCGGCTAAAAATGTGTTAAAATTTGGATTTCAGTTTTAATTTTATTGATTAAATTAATAGCCGATTAAAGAACAATTTTTTTTTTGCTTGAAATAGTTTATCGATAGTGTTAATTTTGGACAATATTGCAAACTATACTATTAAACATAAAATAAATGGCATTTTTTGTATTGTATCCAATAGACTTTTAGCTTCGTATACCGTTGTATTATCGTTACATTAATTCTACACATTCTAGGGCATTACAAGGTTGTTCAAACTGTGTATACACTGCTTTAACCGAATCTATTTTGACTTCCCAAAGAGTATCACACAATAAGACAGGCGTAAGAATAATATTTAAATGTTTTTGTAGAATTTACCATCTTTTTGTAGATTAAAAGAATAAGCAATATAAAATTTGCAATACCCAAAAAAATATTCATAATATATACTGCTGGAAGCGGTATTACAAATTAATAAATTAAAAGAGTTTGATTGACAAGGTTGTCACATAAATAGCATGAGGGTTGAGAGCAATTATTCTAGATTGTGCACTTTTATATTTCCCTTTCATGTTGCTACTGTTGTCGTACGCCTGTCTTCTGCAATTCGTAATATCCAAATCCAGCTCACTTAATCTTTTCAATAGAGTTTTTGCTAGCCTTTCTCCACTCACATCAGTTACTTTAACTATAAATGAGTCATTTATAGTTAATCTTTTCTGTTCAAATTTACATACCTAATAATGGCTGAAGATTGTTGCTTGTGCGAAATATCAGGAGTATAATCCATCTGGTTATTGTTGTGCATGGCTGCTTTTATATCGTCTTTAATTTTGTTGAGGACTTGTCGATTCTTAACGCAGGAATAATTTGTTCTTGTGATCTATATTTTAAATAATTCTATTTTTTGAATTTTTTTTATTCCGTTTATATGATCTATTAGCACAGAATCATATTTACTAAATGATTCGACTTAACTTTAAAAATTTCCTTTAATAGGAGTACTTGTTATTTTAATGGATTCCATGAAATGTAAGATTATTACAAAGTAAAAATAGAATCACATCTATAATTCTTTAAAACTTTAATTTAAATCATTCCATTTCCTTATTTATATTAACATGATTTATTTTATCAATAGTCGAACATAACTTTAATCGTTTTAGTAATTCTTTCCAAACAATAAAGGAATTAAAGTGACAAATAAAATGTTCATGATATTGAATTACATTTGACAGCTTTCTGCAGTTATTATAGTCACTTATAAAACGTGTAGATAGTTCATTTCCTCTTCTTTTGGAAAATAACATACAACAAAAACAGAATACCGAGACTTGCCTTTTTAAATAAATTAAGCAGCTGCGAAGCTGGGTTTCACCATTTGGCATTTTTTAAAAAATAGTATGTAGTGGAAAATGATCTACCTTCAACATTCTTAGCAAAAACACTTTTGTGTTGTACAGGTCTGATTTTAACACAAAACATTCTAAGCTTATCAGTTATAATACTTGGCTATAAACCTGGATCACTTATATTCATTTGATCATATTTGTTATTGTTCTCATTATTTTTTAATTCTATCATATTTATGTAAACATATGGTTCATTAACGAATTTCGCAGTTTCTACATTTTCATTGTAAGATTGTGTAGTTTGTGCGGAACTTTCTTTTTCAGTTCGAGTTTGAATTGTAACTTCTGAAGTCGAAGCAATTTCATTGAAAGAATTACTTCGTAGACAGGAAAACAGATATGAAATTTTCTTTGACAGCCAGAGGGATATTTCCTTGACATGGATATGATTAAATCGAACAATATTAAGTATTTTATCGTATGAATTATCAAAATGCTATATGCAATCTAACCAAGGAAGTCAGGTAAATGACTGTAAATCTACTTTATGTCTATAATACGCTGCACACTAGTAGTAGACTAGGGGTGGCGAACCTTTTTGGATCAACGCGCCATTTTTTCTAAAGAAATGTCCAATGAGGAAAGAAATGTCCAATATAGAAGTGCCGTCAAATAATTTTGGCCTGGGAATATTGGGAAGATAATAAAACTAAATACTCAAAACTCTTTATTTACTACGAAAAAATTCATTTTGCACTGTATAGTAGTAAATGTTTTAGTTATGTGTGCAATTCAAATTAAAGTAACATTAGTGTGACTTCTGTCGTTGCAGATTAGATGATAAATAACTTATATTAGGATTGTAAGATGTTCAGAATACATGCTGAATTGGTGTCATCTGCCGAACGATTTCTAAGCAATTCTTTAATGTTATTTCTCTCTGAAAATGATTCGCAGGTATAGATGAAAATATGCTTAAAATAAATAGCACGAGGCAGCTTCTTCAAACATTTAAATGTTTCAATCGAATTTCATGTTTCCAAAATTTCGTTACTGGCATTTTTACTTATGTTGCTTGTTAATCTTTCTGTTTCAATCAATTCCAACTTTTTCCTTGTTTCCATAAATTTTTAAATCCATATTGAACTAGGCTGGAAATCAATCAATTGCCTTTAAAATTCTTCGATTTCCAACCAATCGAATTGGGACAAATTCAGTTTATCAAATGAAGTCACATGCAAGCCGTTCTGCAAACCGTTTTGATCGGCGGTGTGCCCAAAATATTGTGTCGCGTGCCATCGATGGCACGCATGCCATTGGTTCGCCATTCCTGCACTAGACTGTATATATCTGTTAACTTCATATATTTTCAAACCCGTCCATTGTTTCAGTTAAATTTCTTCCTATTTTCTTTCAATATCGCTATTATTATTCAGAACAATATTTTAGTTCTTAATCGTGTTGGTGGACCCCGGTGCACAGCATCCGCGCATCTCCGAGATGGCCGGTCCTGCTTTTCTGATATATCAACAAAAATTGACATCTTGCCTTTATATTCTTAAAACTGACTTTGTTATTAGTATTTCATTCAATTTTTCATGCACACTTTGGAATTCATCAATCAAATTAAATTTCGCATCCCTTTTTAACCACTGTTTCAAAAGATATCTAAGTTTAGCATATTCAGGAATAAATGCATTGTAAACATTTACTAAACCTGATGATCTCTAAAATTCTTTTATATTAATGGGTTGTTTCAATCTTTTTATAGTTTCAATGTTAGCATTGTTAGGAATAACCTGACCTTGTTCAGTTTCATAACCTAAGAAGTTAATTGTAGTTTCAGTGAAGACACTTTTAATTTCCATTTAATATTTTCTTTTGACAGATATCAAAGTTAATATTAAGATGTTTCTACTGATGTTTTTAGGTTCAAATCACCTACATTGTACTTGTAGCTAGCAAAAATATAATCATATGGTTGAGTAATTCCTTTTAATTTTCTTTTTAATTCATATTTATTCTCTGTGACAGTCTAAACTTTTGTGTATCTACAAAAGTTTTACAGTCAAAAGTCTGAGAATAGTGGGATTGACATTTTTACTTTCAGAAGTATGCAAAGAATATGTTTTTTATATTCTTTATTTTTAAGTTGATTCAATTTTTTTCCATTTTGTAAACTGCAGTCTATATTAAGCTTATATTTTAGCAGTTCAGGTAGGCCTAGTATAACCTAAGGTAAAATGTGATCTAGAGCATATTAAGTCACTATTTGTGATATGGTGTCAATTTTTTAGAATTAATAATCATTTCCTTAATAGGTTAATTTTACCGCAGGTTTGCTGTACAAGTATGTCTTGGACATTTCTCATTTTTAGGTGATGTTTTTTCTTAAGCAGTGGCATGGCAAAAGTTGTCAAGCCAGTATGGTAGGAATTTATTTTTATAATATCCAGATACTTTAATTAATTTTCAATTTTTTTTCTTTGGACGGCCAATATTAGGTGTAGCAGGATTAAGAAAGGTTAATTGCGTTGTAGATAACCTGAAAGGGCAGGTATACACCCAATGGTAAACATTTTGAATTCCTTGGTTTTCATATGGCGTCCTGTTCTAGAAAAGCCGCCACTGAAGGAGATATTATAATCGCTAAAAATGTTGGGCATGACTAGCCTTTTTGAAGATTTTGATTGCGTACCATTATTAATATGCGGGTTAATTTTTTTCTTTACAAATCTGTATAATGTCAAATTTTCTTAACGTTTGTAAATTAATTATTTCAAAAATAAGACACTTTTGGCGACCAGCTTGTTCGCTCAGATTATTGACTTTTAAATGATTAATGGAATGCATTTGAAAAAAAAATCGCCTTGTTATTTGATGCGACTGAAAAGCATGGATTCAAAGGAAAAAATTTACTGCAAAATAAAAAGAATAAATGCTACGAAATAAAAACAGAGTTAAAAATCCTACTATGGAGTTAATGATTGGCAAAAGCACGCAATTAAATATTTTGGTCAATAAATTTGAATCATAACATTTAAAAACATTGTTACAAACTGTGTATCAAATTTGAATGAAAAATATTTTTTAAATAGAGTCGAAATGAAATTGATATCATTAAAAAATAATTTTTGGTGTCTAAATACAAAGACCACTTTTGTAATATAATTGCGCTAAACTTAAAATTAATCTATGGTCGCCAAAGCTGAATTTTTGGGGGCGATTTCTCGGCAAATGCAATCATGGCAATTTTTTATTGCAAGCCTAAAAGCCGTTTGTCATCATTATTGGTATCAATCCAAGATGGCGAATTTTTGCCGAGTTTTTGGATGATTGGCACGATTTTGTTGCGCTTGGCAAGAAATTATACATTAATCTTAAATTTTTCCAATAATTGTTTTGGAAAATATGAACCATGATTTCCTTAGGCAAGTCATTACTCATCTAACAACATTTAAGTCTATTTTTCTGTTGGAACCCTCTTTCTTGAGTTCTTTTGCCACTTCCACCTTTTGACCGAATGCATTTTTCGGTGATATGTCGTTCCCTCTCTCGAATATTTCTGACAATATTTTGTAGCTCCATTAATTAATTAAGCAAAACTGAGGCGGCGACAGATATTCGCCGACGGGGGGTGGAGAGCAAACACAATTTTTCTAATTTGGCTTCAAAATAACTCATAAAATTAATTTTACGATACATGAAAAAAAGCTCTGAGTTTCTTTTATTGGCCATCAAAAGATTAGAAATATTTGAGTCTATTTTTTATGAGAATTTTCAGATTCATGTGCACTGATATTTAATTCTAGAAAAAACAATGGTTATATTTCATTCTAGATTGTAGTATATAGATAGAAACACATGCTGTAACACTACAGGGTGCGACAAAAAATCTCGGGCAAAGTTATTACATCATAGAATAGATGTTAATTAATTTCTTTTTAATTTTTGTTCACTTCTTTTTGTCTGTCGCTTCAACTATAATATATTTTATATTGTAACATTCAGTTTACGTGTTGTTATTTGGCTTTTTTACAATGCCAAGCAAAAGATATGCTATTTCAGAGTTGGAAAACGATCAATATGAAGTCTTTCATTTGCTTAATGTGCCTCGGCAAACAGTGTCGGATGCAATCTACAGTTTCGAAGAGATTGATAATGATGGTCAAAGTTCAGGAAGTGAACAAAAACGTATGGCGAACACTTTCAATAGCCATAAGGTTATCAAAATGCGAGTTCAATGAAATTCGAAGGTTTCCATGAGAAAGATCGCTCGTGAACTGGGAATAAGGGACAAACAAAGAATAAGACAAATAAAGCAAAAACAGAGCTTGGACTAAAGCCTTATAAGTTCCAAAAAATGGAGCTTCTCACTGAAGGAAATAAATTCGTGCGGCTAAAAAGATGTCGATAACTGTTGAGACGGGCCGCAAGTCAGCGGTGTGAGGGATTCCTTTGCACTAATGAGAAGCTCTTTACCGTCCAAAAGCTCATAGCTTCTAGAACTACAGGATCTCGTCTGTAGAAGCTCCAAGCATTTTAGCAAATGTTGAACATTGCAAAAATCCAAAGTTTGATATTCTAGAAGCTGCTGTATTTCCCTGAACCAAAACGCACTTCGGCAATGTAAAGTGGAATTTCAACAAGACTCCGCACCAGCTCACAAGGTTGAAAAGAGTGTTGCAAGGCACATTTTTCTGACGTGGTACCATCTGGAAAATGGGCACAATACTCGCCGAATTTCAATCTTATGATTACAGTGTATGGTCCCTTTTGGAGTCAAGGGCTTGCACTAAACGGCACAAAAGTTTGGACTCTCTAAAGCAATGGCTACGGCGGGAATGGGATACATGAAAGGTAGACTTGCGGCCCTTTGCTGAAGATTTCAATAAACGTTTGCGCCTCTGCATCGCTGCAAAAGGCGGCCACTTTCAAGCAAATTAAATTTATTTATTTATTTTTGATCAAGTTATATTAAAAATTGTTTGTCTGGGTTTTTCTGTCTCACCCTGTAAATTATTTAAATTTCTTGTAGCATGATCAGGGAAATATTTAATAAGTTTAACGAGGAATACGTTTTTAACTATTTTGAATTTGGTTCAAATTTAACACAGATCTTTATCTTCTGGATCTTTTTTGAACATTTATAAGATTTTCAGTTAAAAAAAATCGAACAGGACTACAGTAATTTATAAATGCCTAATATTGAATAATGATAACATAAACAAAATAGTACTTTATAAAACGAAATAATGAAATCTAAAAATTCATAAAAAGTTTTCTTGGTTAGTTAATTTTTTTGAAAGTGAACAATGCTTTTACAATATATAAGACAAGAATTAATGTATAAAGCACTATCGACGCATGAGAAAACACACACAAAAAAAAATAATGAATCTTGTGTTTATTTTTATAAACTCCTTCCAATTCAGAACGAAAGAAAAGAAATAATTTGTTTTTGACAGCGATACCTTAGAACTCCTTTCGTTTCAAGCTAAAATTTTTGACGGAATAATTTATCATGGATTCTTCCCTTTCTTCATTCAGATCTATGTGTTTTTGTTGTACAAATTCGGGATGCTTCACACTCACGTGTTTTTTAGTGTAATCGTTGTCAAAGTTTTTTTTTTTTTTTTTTTTTTTGCGCCAGAATGACATTGTTTGTTTGCGTTATGTTTATTGGCGCAAGGGCCATACATGCTGCGCCAGCAAACCCGGAATGACATGTAATGCTAAATGAATAAATGCATGCTCATATCATAAATGCAGAAACTATATTCAAAAGGTTTTACCAAAGAAACTTTTCAGAAATCTGGAATTAATAAAAAAACATTTGACGTTTTCGTAAAAAAAAAAATCGATTTTTTTTTAGGGTAATCACTTACTTAAAATGATTTTTAAATAAAGTTGTTATAAAGAGCAGTAATTTTAATACATTTCTAATCCGAGGCGAATAGACTCGCATGCGCAAACGAAAGTTTAATATAATTTGGACATGAACAATACAGAATGTGGAAAAGATACGATGATGTTATTGTTTTTTAATTAGGCTGGTTTAGTTTAGTTATATTAACGTCCCGTTGTAAAGCAACACTAGGGCTATTTTGGGACGGACCTCGTAATTTTAAACGGCGGTCAGATGACAAGAACGACACCTGAGCTGGCACCCCCCTCTCCACACTATCAGAGGGAGTTTAGTCCTGACGGATTTTGGGTTCAACAGATCCCCTTACATGAAGGTTCTTCTGTGGAATCGGGTCTCGATCCTGAAAACCTACGGCTCACGAGCCGAAACTTTACTACCAGGTCACTCTTAATAAGACTGGAGAAAATATTGTGTTAATTTATGTACAAACTTTTTTTATGTAATGATTATTGAAGTATGAAAAATATTAAATTTTCCATGTTTAAATATATGCATCTACATTTAGATTTAAAAGCCAATCTAATTTATTCAACAATTAAATCTTGAATTTGAATTCCCTTATATTGATTTTTTCGCACTTGTTCGTATCGTTAAGTACATTTTCCCCTCTAAGTTAATACAAGCTAATGTTCCTCCACCCAAAATAATCAGTGTTCACCCTCAGTTGAATCGCATTAGTTTTACTTAACCCTTTAAGATACAATGGCGAGTCTGACTCGCACATCTAATTAATTGCAGATTAAAAATTTAGTAAGTGAAAGTATTAAGTAATTTAAAATGCTTAAACGCCTTTGTATCTCCAATATCTTTATATTATTCAAGGAATTAAAATAATAATAACAACTGTCCCAAATAGGAGGAGTCATCTAATTAGGAAGTTAAATAAATTCGTATGTCAAAAGGGTTAATCTTATATATGAATATTCTAGAATAACTATTTTAATCATTGCTTTATCAAGCACTTTTATCCAAAGATTATAAAAAATTTAGAGGCCTTGAAATTATATAGTCTTTGCAGTGAAGAGTAATTGAAAGAAAAAGTGAAGGAAAAAAAAATATGTTCCGCGATTGCATAGTTATAATATTGAAGGAAGAATCTGAAAACTTTGAGTATTAATTTATTTAAAAAGTTAACATATCTCATATCTATATTTTGTCGAAACCAGATTAACTTCTATATATCGTCTAAGAATCCCTCTTGCACATAACATAACAGATCCAACCAGAAGAAGAAAGCAACTGGCTGGTCTACTCATCCTTCTCAGCATCTCTTGGAAGATATATGTCAAATGAACAACATTAATATCTTCCCAGATGGCTCGAAAACAGAACATGGAGTTGGAGCTGCGTTTTGTGCCCAGATTAATGACACCTGGTCTGCCAAATTGAATGACAACAATACTGTATTTCAAGCTGAACTCGCCGCATTTCATGAAACAGTTAAATATGCGTCACAGTTTCCAAACATCAGCACTTTTAAAATGCATGTCAGCAATTGAACAAGTATCATGGCATCCTCTAACTCAAAGAGTACACACCAAATAGCAAGCGAGGGGCCACAGTGGCAAGGGCTCGGCTCGTGAGCCGTAGGGTTTCAGGTTCGAGACCCAATTCCACCGAAGAACCGTCAAGTAAGGGGGTCTGTTGCACGTTAAATCCGTCAGAGCCAGACGTCCTCCTGCTGGTGTGGTGTGGAGAGGGGGGTGCCAGCTCAGGCGTCGTCCTCGTCATCTGACCGCGGTTCAAAATTACGAGGTCCGTCCCAAAATAGCCTTAGTGTTGCTTTACAACGGGACATTAATATAACTAAACTAAACCAAATAACAGGAGAAATTTTTTAGCATCTTCCTTTCATATCCAACAGTTAAAATCTCATGGGTAAAGGCTCATTCAGACAACATAGGTAATGAGAAAACAGACCAACTGGCGAAGGACGCAACGCGAAATGGACTATTATATATGCAAAGAAAGCTTCCTAAACAACATATAAAGACCTCCTCCGGAAAAACATGTTAGAGGAATAGCAAAGAATTTGGAGCAATGGTGATACAGGCAGAAAGGTTTTTAATATCTTGCCCTTAGTTAACCTTCATCCCACAAACTGAATCAGAGTGGATATTTTTTTATTCTTAGAACAAGGCCCTTTTGCTGCCAACCTCAAAAGGTTCAATCTGTCAGAGTGAACAGTGCAGTTGTGGTGGGATTGGCATGGCACTTCATTATGCTGCAAACTGCATCCTCACAATCTCTTGGCATATGAAAAAACCATCACCAAGCCATGGACAAGAATGCCTGAAAAGAGTCGCCAGTAACTTCCTTTCCAGGCAAAAAATCTATAAGATAATTAAATTTATCAGTGAAAATAGAGAACTTTTCTTGCTTCTCTAGCTTTCAATATCAAATGTCATTCTCGCAGACTTATGAGGAAAAAGCACCAGTTTCTTCACATACATCTACATTCATAAATATCAATCAAAATGAGTTATTCTTTGATACCATTAACCAAATTATTTTCCACTTGATTTTTATAACTGCATCCTTATCTACTATGTCATGATAACAAGTGAACACAGAATGCATTAGTTTTTTCCATACAGTTTATCTTTCTGCATATCATTTTTCCAAATTGAAAATATTTGTAAACAATTTCACTTCAATGTCATTTCTTATATGCTTGTAAATCTGTACATAGTTATTTATTTTTTCTACTGTAAATATTTTGGTATTTAAATAAATTCCTGTAAGATGTCCACCAAACCGTTCAGTGACCAGAATGATTACGGATATAGAGGTATGAGACGGCGTTTGGTTCTGTCGTTAATTGCAATATTTCAATAGTGAAATAATTGAAGTCTAATAAATTAGATTGCAATACTTTAATATATATTATGTTCAGTAAACTTAATTTACCATTTACTTACTCAGTTGATTTATAATGAATTCACATAATTTGGCAGCATCAAAGTATTTCTTCTTAGCATGCATATTGCATAGGTGTCGAGAGAAAGAGTATTTTATTAATTTCAGTTGAATCATTCACCAGATTTTAGTCAGATAATTCTCAAATTGAAATAAATGAACTTACAAATTCATTACCGAGGAAGTAACAATTGGATGAATGAAATTACGATTGTTTTCCGAATTATTCATGTAAAATATAAAAGCTACAATTTCCCTAATTCCACCCACAAGTAACCGAAATAGTGGTTGAAAATTTTTTCATGAACAATACCATCTTAGCCGAAAGTCGACATCTTATTCACTTACCAGTTTGTTAATTATTCTGCTAAATATAGTAGAAATTATGAACTGAATGAACACAATTTGAATTAAACTTAACATCAACATCCACCAGAGTTCTTAGTCGGCAAAATACAATATTTTATTCACCTGTCACCTTGTCGATTATGCTGGCAAAAGTAAACAAGCAGCTTAAACTGTTATTTGGATCTTTCGATTGTTTACTGTATATTAACCCTTTGCACTCGAAAAAGCAATTCGATGCATAATTATTCACTTAACACATGGCCTTGTTTACTACACGAAAAAATACATACAATTGTTTTAAGTTGAATTTCCCTGAGAAAATTAATAGCCTGCTTTTCGCTTTAAAAACTTCCTTTTAGTCTGAAGCGTTTTTAGAGAGTAAAATTTAAAAAAAAAAAAAAGTTTAGTAAATAATTTCAAGAAAACATCACTCATCGAAAAACGCATTTCGAAATTAATAAATTCTTTCTTCATTTTTTTACTTTTAAGTATTTTAAATTCAAAGACTTATATTTTAATCGGAAAATTATACTAAACATATTTTATATTGCATCAACAAATAATATAATAAAATATCTACGTTCATTTTGAGAATGTAAAATTTGGTGATAAAAATCACTAAATAAAAAGTTTATATAAATTTCTAGCTTCTTGTTATCTTTAATTTCATTTTGAAAACATTAAAATAATCTTTTCTAGTTGTAGGCAATACACCATATATTGCATTTTATTTAAATTTCTGACAATTAATAAAGAAAGAGAATGTATAATTTTAAAAATTTAATTTAACACTAAACTAAGGAAATATGTTAATTCATTCATTTACGAGAAAACTTGTAAATATTAATTTTGATTTTATTTTTTAATGGTTGAATATTTAAAATATTATTTCCATATATTTATCACAAACTTAGGTAAAACTGAGTATCTGGCTTTAGTTGCAAACAAATATTTTCATAAATTCACCTATTTCTAATCTTACAAATATTGCAATTAACTTTTATTCAATTAACATTTCAAATTTAATCTTTTCATTATGTTACAATGGTATAGATTTAATATGAAAATTCAGGATATCTCGCAACTGACTTCTCTGTACCGAAAAATTGCCCTTTTAGATTGCTGCTTTCATATATTTCATGCCTGACTAATTGAAATGAGCTTCATATGCAAAGTTTAGAGCATATTTTCACTGCATATGAATTCCAAAAATGGATATACTAAAAAACTGCATATATATTTTTATCATAAATTTAACAGTATTTTAATCTTGTATTGTCTCAAAAAAATTCACTTAAAATTATATTTTTGTATTAATAAGAAATATTTGAAGAACTTATAACATAACAAGAGCTACAGTTATCACATTAGATCAAATGCTAGTTATGTGACATAAACATCATTTGAAAGTAAAGATATATCAAATATTACTTGATAGAATATCAACACATACAAAATAAATGTTTCCGAGTTTGAATATGTGTTTCAAAAATAAAACAACAAAAGAGTATCGCACATAACATTAGAATTCTTCTTTAAAATAAATATTTTCAAACACACATATATATTAACTCAAAGAAAGCACTACACAAATTATTCAATTACAGTTTATTTTTTAATTAGAAATAAATTGTAGCAATAATGGGTGTACATGAAATGAATCTTTGCAACATTAAAAATGCAGATAAAATTTATGACATTTTAATTTCAGATGGAAACACAAGCATCACAAGTTCTACTCAGTATTGAAAGAAACACATTCATTATGTCGGAAGCAAGAATATGTTGTGCAAACAAATCTAACCAGGATATTATTCTTTTCACAAAACACATAATTGCAGCCACACAGCTTCCAAGACATGTAGTTTATATTTTAACTGAATATAAATGAAGTTATGGAATATTCACATTAAGCATTTAAAGTTCTATAAAATTAGAATAACTTGGCCCACATTGAAGCAAAAAAGTTATATTGTGTTACACAGAATTAGCCACTACATCAACATAACACATTTGCATTTTAGGATGGAAGAGAAAGTAAATGTTGCTGGTCGCCGGAATGAACTGATGGGGAATGCTGGAATGAAAGATACATAAAATTATAAAAATTTAAAAAATACAATGATAAGAATTTTATCAAATGTTGAAAGAACATATGAAAAGAATTATTTTTACTTTGTTGCTATTGAAAAATAAACAAATAACCACAAACAATATCTTTCCTCTAACTAATATAAGACAATTTTAAATGAATATTAGGTACAAAAAATAAGACTATCAACATTTAATTAATAATGCAAGTAAAAAAAAATAAGGAAAGAAACTACAGTGAAAAGTTGACAGAACACATGGTTATTTTATGAGATTCTTTTACAGAAATTTGTTTCAAATAACTTACATTCAATAAGAATTAAGAAGCACCACCAGTAATTTATACTCTGGGCATTCGATTTCTCAACCTTCGGGAAAGGCGAGTTACAGGCCCTGTCCCTGATTGAAAAGGTAAAATATGAATAAAATATAAGTTGTAACAAAAATACAACATATTTAGTCAGAAAGTATATTACATAAAATAAGTAATAAAACATTATTAATCTGATGAGGGACCTACATTACCTTCATTGACCACAGGAGCAGGCAGAGGCTCATTGGGTTCACCTTGGCGTGGTAGCTGGTCTGCATTATCCTAAAATTAAATTGACAAGGAACTCAAATTTAGATAAACATTAGTTTGCACAATGACAAAAGCTACTTTATTAAAAGAAAAATCCATAACTTCGGATTTCCAAAGACTGATTAAGTAAAAAACATTTTTGAATGTATTTATTCAGAATTTTTTTTTATAATTACTTAATATTATATATATATATATATATAAGCATTTTATGTGACGCAAGATGCAGTTTTGAAGACAGTGAAAAGACTTTCGATTTCGCGACGTCGTTTTATTTCATCTTGGAGAAGCACGCATTATGTACAAGCGATGAGGACACAGTGAGGCGGTGCGCGAATGCGCTAGGATAGAACCTGGGACCTTTTCGGTTAGCAGTCCAGTAACTAAACAATTCAGCCAAAACGATCGTTCGGGTAGAAGAGTTGTTAACTGGCTTATATGCTATTCACCACAACAGAAAGGAATGAGGAAAAAGCACTTGAACATTTTATCCCTGGTCTTAAATAACCTGAGATTTTGATAGGGAAAATATTTCTCAATAGTGCTTATATACAATGAGATTTCAATAGGGATTTTCGCTACAAGCTCCAATAAGGCAGGGGAAACACAGGGAGGTTTTAAAAAGAATGCAATTATTGGACATTTTTTGCCCTTCACGCAGAATGTGGAGAAGTTAGGCTTTAAGCCGATTCAGCAATTTTACAAAGCTTCTCTTGAATGAATTAAGTAGAGAAAGAGGAATTGGATCACAAAATAAGAGAACATTTTAGAATGAAGTTACTATGGGTTGAATTAAGATAAAATCTTGGAAATTAATTAAATTGAAATTAGAGTTTAAAATATCATTACATACATATATTATATATATATAGCAAAGAACAAGTTTTGTGGGTCCTGGCATGAAAAACACATAAGCAATGCACAATATGCTAATATTTAGGATAAAGGAAAAAAATTAAATATAATTAACAAAATGTTAATGTTCTAATTTGTAACAATTACAAACAGTTGGCAGATGAAAATCAGAAAATATGCACAGTAAAATGTTTTACATTTTCATCTATTTGTAAAGAAATTATTTTTGAAACTTTTTGAACTGAACAATCAGAGATATAGAGTGCATACACTAATTATAAAAAATAAGTACTTTATAAGCACCTTTAGAGAAAAAATAAGAACCAACCTTAACCTAATATTTTTTTTTATTACAGAGATATAAGCTAGAATAAAATAAATTAAGTTGAATATTAACTAAGTAACTGCCTAATTTTATACAAATATAAACATAGAATACTACCAGAAATAATTAAATATCTCACCAACATTGAAATTATACTTAAAATGCTTTACTTAAGTTTTGCTTGAAAAATCTTACCAAAACTTTCAACACATATCTTAAATTATTTCATTACACTATAGTTAGTAATATAAGGGAAAAAAGAAAAGCTTACTTTACTGCTACTTTATTAATATTCCAATTCCTTGGGGGGGGGGGAGGAGGAGATTAAGAACTTAAAGAAATCTTGAATATAAAAATAATGCTAATTTTATTAAATATGCAAATGAAAGATCGTTTCTTTTCAGGGATTGTTCCTAACACTTTCATTCCTTTAATTTTTTCACTAATAACTTTTCCCAACTAATTAATTTTGTTAGTAATGAAAAGTTTCTGGCTTGTCAAATAAGTGCATTAGCTTTATATTCATTATATTTCAATAATTTCCTTTTCCAAAAGAAATTTCTTATCCTATAGAGAGATCAAGAAATCAGCAACTCTTTTAATGTCACCGATAACTATTTCTTTCACAACAGTAAGTGATATTCAGAATGTGCTGATATTGCTAACCTTCTCAATTCTTTAAAAATGTTTACTGAGTGGATTCTGCCAGACTGCTTTATGCAGTCACAGACTACATATTGTGACATATGATATTTTTCATTTAAATTTCTCACTTCAATATTTTAATTAATGCCAAATCCTCTTTCAATAGATGATTGTTTACCAAAAATAATGAATTTTTTTTAAATTCTCCACATTTTAAAAACTTATGATCTTCAAATAATAATAAAAAACCACTAATCAAATCTCATTTTCCTGACATGAAAATTATCAAAATCAAGTAAATGATTTGATTAGGAAATCTATGAGCTCTCTGAGAATAGCAATTTCATACCATCTTTTAACCTTTCTGATGAAAGTATAACAAAGAACTTGATCGAGCTTTCACATTTACTTATTCTCTGACAAAATAATATTTTACTTTTACTTACTTTATTTTGCAAAATTTATTGAATCCATTATGCATTCCAATATTTTTAAAACAAGCTACATATAATTCATATCTGAAAAACATACAAGGTTATTAGATATTGCTTGAATGCAAGTCTTTCAATAATTTACTCTTATGTCTGCACTCACTTTATTAATTGCAGATACATTGTTGGAAAAATCATACTGGCATTAACAATTTACTGAGAATTTTTTTTTCAAAAATTTAAAAAGTACAATTGTTGTTTTACTAACTTAGGTATATCATACATAAAAATGTAAAAACGAGTCATCGCTGATACATTTGAAGAAATGACTTAATGCAGTCTGTCATAAATACATCTGAAATCAGACAAGAATACATACTTCCTAATGAAAGTTATCACCACCACCTCTGCCATAAAGACATTATGCAAGGCTGTGAAGACATTAATGAGAGCACTAATTTTTAATTTCAGAGTCCCAGTATAGAAAGGAAAAGGAGGAACCCAACAACAACTTTAAGTATGCTTTGAAATTTCTTGGATCGCCTCCAAAATTTAAGACAGATACAATTTCAGAAACAGATTAACTTAACAAATTTCATTTATCCAAGTTGCGCTTTTCTGTTATAGTGCTCGCATGAACATACAGACCGACAGATGGTATACTTGTTGACAGATTTGGTCTAAAATTTTGAAATTTATACTTTAGATGCTAAAATTGAGTGCCCCATTTTACCTATATAGCACTTCACATTTTGAAGTTATCTTGTTCACTTGTACTAGGACAAGCAGAAAATAATAGGAATGGATTTTATCAAGATTTGATTGAAATCTATAAATTTGAGTCTTAATTTCTTAATACTAAAGTTTTTTTCAAGTTATTGTGCTCACAGATAAGACATAGCACTAAAAATGTGTTATTTGTAGGTCTGAATTATGGATATAGGACAAAATCTGAAGTTCAAATTTTTTGGCGATTACAATTGAATCTTTGAATATTCGTATAAGAAAAAGCAAAAAAGGAATTTTATTGGCATAAATTTATTTTTGGTATCCCTTTGGAAGAGTAACAAATGTCGTACAAGTAACTTTTGATCATCATGAATATTTTGCGTTATTTTTATTTTTTGGAGCATTGAATCGTTCAGTACATTCACTTTTAAAAGTCCATAATGTATCAAATGCATATATTCTGCCACTGTAAAAAAGTTCTAAACTTTTGCATAAAAGCTGAAATAAAAATATTTAAATAATAGACTAATGAAACGTCAATAAATGGCATTAAAATTTAACTAACAAATGTTCTATAACAAGTAGAAAAGCAAGGATGAACTGAAGTTACTATTAAAAACATAACATGAATACATAAAATTATTTGTAAAAAGAAAGGATTCTTCTCTTATTTGAACAAGTAAAAGGAGGTAAAAGAAGAGTCAAATAAATGAAAAGAATATATTTTCCCCTTTCTATCAGTATGTTCCTAAACTGATAAAACCTTTTTCACTGGCCTCTGGATTTATTCAATTCTTTAAACATAGAAAGATCCGACATTTTAAAGGAATTACAGCTTACAATTTGGAAGATCTAGGGGGTGAAATGATTTTTCTCTTATTAATAAACAAGCAAAAGGAGGTATATCCCCATCCCCTCAGAAGAAAAATATAAGCACATAGATTTTTAAAAAAAGTACTTTAAAAGGCTCTTGTTATAAAGACCATAAAAATTAAAGTTTTTAAGGACTTTACTGACGCTGTGCATCCTGCAGATAAATTAACCGACATATTGAACTATTAAGAGTAATATATAACACAAACATTAAACTAAAAAGTTTTAAACTTAGGATTTAAAATAAAAAATGCACATTAATAACAGTTACTCACTTCAGGTTGTGGTTGAGGCTCCAATGATGGACGTGGTCGACGCATACGGCAGTGACGCATAATGTCCTCTGGTAATTGAAAAGGAACATATGGAGCAAACCTCATTTTTCTTTGATAATATTCCAAGGCATCAGCCAGAAATTTGCTGCAATCTGCAACAGTAGGCTGACGATTCTCGCCCAGTCGATCTCTCATAGGAGCCATTGCCAAGGAATGATCTAAATAAAACAAATATTTAAAGTGCCACACAGAAACAAATTTATCAAAAGGAACAAAACAGTAAAGCTCATTATAATAAGTTAATTGATATAACCTTCCTTGGATCTGAGGCATGTAAGATTCAATTTTGAAAGCAAGATTCAATTTTCATTTCCGAACTTTTTCTATAGATAGGATAAACTTTTCTATTATTCCTGATGTTTTTCATCATGAGATAATTCAGAATAGGCTATTCAGAGCAATAAAAACCTGTAATTTCTATGTATCTGGAATAATTTAATATATGGTAAGACGTGATTTTAAATCCGAGATTATGGTAAAGTTTCATTCTACCAATAATATTCAGTGTTTTATGTCAAACTAACAATTGATATTTTTAAAGAATCTGCCATATGATCTGCACACATATTATCTTTCATGAAAGTTAATTCTTAATAATGATTTGATGCTGCTTGATGACAAGTATGGAAAAAAACAAGAAAATTAAAAACCAGGAAGAAAAATACAATGCTGATGAAGGAATCTATAGATGTTGATTTGATTAATCTCAATAAGAAATGGATGTTGTGAAGATAAGAGAAGTAACTTATCTAGAATCATCTATGGTTGATTTTTTTTAACAAATATGTATATTCTGATCTATTATGCTGAAGCTAGGGGATAGTTGGGAAAAGTAGGGCAGATTTAATAATTCTTTTTTTAATTTAAGTAGTTCATACTTACTAAGAGTGCAGTTTATAAAAATCTAATGCTTTTTTTATTTATCTTTTAAAAATTACAATAATAGCAAAATACAAACAACTAGCTTTCACTTGCATAGTTAAGCATTTTTGTCTCGCACCTCTTATATGAGGGAGGAATGAGACGAGGTTTTAGAAAATTAAAATTAATAAATAACGTATTTTGATATCCTTTTCATGTCAAAGAAGAGCTGATTTTGAAATCTTCATTTGTGCTGTCACATGTTGAACACTTTTTCTTTTACAATCATTTCCACTGATCCAATATGTTATTTAATATTTTTCTCTTTCTAAATGTTTTTTCGTCCCTATTCATGACTTTTATATTAAAAAAAAATACAAAATTATAAAATCTTTCCAATTTAGAATGAAAAAAATTTAATAAATAATGTTCATAACTTAGCTTCATTTTTTTCATTACTTAATATTTATTATATTGCTTATTATTTTATTACATTTATAGTAAAATTTCTCTGAAGTGAAATTAAGTGGTAAGTATAACTTTAGGTAGAAAATATTTTTTTAATGCAAAATGATACAGAATGATCTACAGTATGAATTCATACTTTAAATGATATAATTGTTAACAAAAATAAAGAATAAGAAAACATGTTCAGAGACACTGGTGTTTTTAAGTAAATTTTTGAAAATGAGTGGGGTTTTATGTTTTGGTTAAAGGAAGCCCAACTTTTTATTGTTGTATATTATTTCATTATTTTATATATATATATATATAAAACATGATAATGTATACTACTTATATAGTTTAATAAATCTAAAATCAGCAACTTTATTGCATGTAACATGCCAACAACTAATTTTATTAAACAATATTAAGAAAAAATTAAAAACTGTAATCATTAGCTTATTCAGCTATTTAGAAAATGTATTGAAACAGAATCGAGCATGTTTCACTTCTCCCACATTGATGTTGTCCCATTCCTCCCACTACAGAATTTCCTTCCCCCCCCATAAAGCAGGCTACATTTAAATTTAATTTGACTTTTAGTTTATAAACACTATATCTTTGTGTTTATTATACATTTACAATATTTTCATTTTATAAATAATAAGATAAAAAAAAATTCATATTTACTTTTAAGGCATGCAAATCATAACTTCTGTTTTACACAAATAATATTATAACTGCCATGTCAATTAGGATCAAGCAAGGGGTTACTCTATTGGAGAAATCAGAAATAGTAAATTTATTTAGATTACGGCTGTCCTATTCCTCCCAACTCTCCCCTAACTAGTATGAAAACCAAATCCGAGAGACTGATAATGTTAATGGTGGTAAAATAAATACGACACGTTTGAAGAGCATCAATTTGAATAAATCAAAATATGTTTGAGTAGGTAACGATAGTTTTCTATTATCAAACAAAAATTATTCTACCTGCTCATATTGATTAAGTATACTTATTCATGTAGCACTTAAATCAGAAAAAATTAAGTTTAGGAGATTGAACAATTTCCTTGAAATGAGGCTGTACATTCGAGTACTAAATTGAAGTAATAGTTTTTTTTCATTTAAATGTCATTTCTAAGTCTTTGATATTTATTTTCATAAAAAGGTTTTCATTTACTATTTTGAGTAATTTTCTTGTGCCTTTTAAGTAAAAAAATTTGTTTTTAAAGGGTTTAGGAGTGTATTATATTTAAGAAAATACATATTTTCATTAGGCTGGAATCTGAGAATATTTCACATAAATGATAAAAAAATAAAACACCTTCCTATATTAAACAGTTTAGGGGGGGGGGAATGATAGAATAGAAGAATACCAGTTTCTTTACAATTTAAAATTGCTTACATTTGCTGTAGCAAAACTGATATTTCATATTAATCTGAGCTGCAGCAAACAACCTTATTGAGTTCCAATTCCGCGGAATGTCGCCAAGTTTTCATTAGTCGAATACAGTTACATAATGTAATTAACAAATGGATTTACCTTTCCATACATAAAATTAACGACTTCAATTTCATACCTATTAAAGGATTATAACTCGCCTTCCAATACATTTGACAAACACAAGCTGCAGCATGAAATTTTAAATAGCTTTTTGCACACAATGATGTTTCGGTAAAACATCCGATTCATTTAAGAATATTCCTAGTTAAAAATTCATAACATACGTGCGAACAATGTTCAATTTTATATCAAATACATCGTTTGATAGAATATTTACCTTTATTTGGATTAGCAAGAATCTTCTTCGACCTGAATTTGACAATATTTCAGTAAAGCGCAACAATGGCTGTCATCCGCTGCTTCCAAACCTAGAGTTCAGTTCAGTTCAGTTCAGTTCCACTTTGAGATTTATGCTTGCCTTTCGACCGCTTTATTTCCATTTATCACCTAATAAAAATTTTTGTACTGAAAAACTTGACAAAACTTGTACAAGAATGAGGATTTTTTCAAAACAAAACTTAAAATGAAAGAAAGGAAAGAGAAGAAACGGAAAAATTAACGCAAAATATGACAGAATAAAAAGGCAATGAGTAAAGAGAAATTGCGAGTATTATTCTGGCGCAAGATCCTTTTATGGGATAAACTGTGCCGAAACTTAATAATAAGAATATAATTGTAATTTCATTTAGAAAATGAATTAAAAACTTCATAACAAAATAATGAGAGAAGTAGAAAAAGTGCAGTTTTTGACCAGTTAGGTATGGCAGGGCAGACCACACGTATCCGAACTTAAAGGCTTAACGTAGCGAAGTCAGACCTGAACAATATGTCATGTTGTTAAAATATCTCCATAACTACGCAATTTAGTGGAAGCTCTAAGAAAAGTAGATATTTGGGATTAGTTTGTTGCTTTGATTTTATGGCGCAAGGACCATATTTAATCATTATGTGCCAAATATTTGTTAAACATGGTTTTCGTGCTGAAATTTAAGGCATTCTAAGAAAAAGATATAATTAAATCTGATGTAAAATTTGAATATCTTTTAAAAAGGTAAAAATATTTGAATAAGGGTTATCACCAAAAATGTCATTTAAGTTAAAAACAGTCGCTCCAAAATGAACTTGTCGTTGTGTACTAAAAGCTTGGCATTCACTTAGAATTTGCTTAACCGTTAAATCACAATTGCTTTTGTTACAAAGTGGTGCATGATCACAGTGTAAAAAATGTTTTTGGGTCAAATACATAGATAAACTAACCCAAAAGATGTTTTGGGTTTGTTTATCCCAAAAGATGTTTTGGATTTTTGTGCTTATTCGTGATAATAACATCTTTCTTTCTGGTCAGAATTTTACTTTTGAACCATTTGACTGATGACTGTATTTGAAATAGTTTATTCGTAGATAGCCTTTCCCGCGTAGATTGCCAGAATTTATTTTGAACTATTTTTATTGCTTGTAATGCATCAGATAATGGAACAAAATTTTCTTTGAACAGGGTTGAGCTTTTTGCTGCCTTGTCAGTTTTTTCATTTCCCCAAATTCCGTCATGCCCAGGAATCCAACAGAATTGAATTGCGAAATTATTTTTGAGATAATTATATATGTTCAAACTATTTAGAACCATTCCAATGACACATTCTGAAAAGTTGCATAACTACTTTTAGAATCGTTATATATAATAAATATTTGTGGATAAGCCTTGAATGACCAATCCTTAGTCGGTTTAAGATGACATCGTATCTGCTGTTTAGAGAAGAAATTCATGGTGTTATAAGTTTTAAATTTTTATTTTCTGTATTTAAATTCCATTGATTTTATTAATTAAAAAATATTTTCGTATATGTGCTCGCACATTAGCATAAGGATTGGATTTCTAGCATTTAGTGGCACAAGAGCCTATTCTGGCTGTATTGAGCCAGATATACGGTATATAGTTAAAAAATACTTTTTATGTTAATAAAAATTTATTTAAATGTCAAATTCTACTAGAATATATCTAATATACTTGTAGGCTGTCTTAAGGCCTTATCAGACTGGCAAATACCGTCTACACTCCTGTGGACAATTTTATATTTACGCCCGCAGACATGTAAAATTGTCCACAATTTTACATGTCTGCGGTTACCGGTCAAACAAGATTTTCGTTATCGTGAGCTTTTTTTAACCAGCTTGAAAGTGTTGACGATAGTGACGGAAAGATTGTTTGCAAACGAAATTCAATCAATCGTGCATGGCTTTGGTAGTGACGTAGTTGCCAAGAATGGCGCGATTGACTCCAACATGAAACTAATTGATAAACAGATTTCCGAATCGCCACTTCTCTGTAAAAAGAATGCAAAATAAAGTTGTATGGTCGTGTGATAAAAAGTCGGTTTTATTGGCTTTATTCATTAAAAGCCGGCTATTTGGAATTTACTGTGTATTCATTATTAAAAAAATTGTTATACGAAGAAATTCGTACAAAAACTATCAGAAGATGAAGAGATTAATACCCTTAGATAGTCATCAAAACCAAGATAATTTATTTTCAGAATTAAAAAAAAATTAATGTTTATGTGAACTGTCTTCTTTTTGTGAAATGTATTTGTTCAGATTAAATCTTTAATTTTTTTAAAATAATGGTAGAATTTTTGATTATATGCTTTGAATTTCTAAAATATGTAATTAACATCTTCCATACAAATAAAATATTATTCAACAAATATGCTGATGTGAAAGTTAATAAGGATCAATTCATTTTCCTACCATTGAAATATTATTCATTAAATTATATGGTCATATTTGAAGAAATTGTAAAATATGAATGATTCTGTTACTGTATAACGTTTTAATGAAAAAAAAAAAAACAATAGTGAAGTCTTAATTTTTAAAATTGCACGTCCAACCACAAAATCACTTTTTTAGAATATTTCTGTGTTAAATTTCATATTCACAATTTAATCTATAAAATACCAATACAGACACATACAATTATTCGATTTTTTTATACGTAAACCTGTCATTATTACTGACAAATTAACAAAATTGATAGGGCAGCAATACATCCCAGGATTAATAATTATAAAAAAACAATTACTAAAAATAAGTATTGCAAGTAAAAAATTAAAAATAGCAATAAATCCATTATAAGCAGGAATCCAGAATAAGCAATAAAAATCCATATAATGTATGAACAGGAATCGCACTAACGAAATGAGTAAATTACAGATATTTACAGAACAGGAAGAGAGAATAAAGAGCGATAAATTAACCGTAAAGTACACCTGTGTTTTTGGATTTACAATACATCAAATGCCCATGTGATGTCACTACATGCGTGTTTCCGAGCACGTTTGTCCACGAAAGTGTAGACGGTATTTGCACGTCTGATAAGGCCTTTATAATAAAAATGGTAAGAAGAAAAAGTTACATAGTCGATGTTAGATAAAATGGTAAAAACTGATAGATTTTAAGATCTTAAAAACTTTTTGGTGGGAATGTTCGCCCGCCAGAATCATTGACAATGAAAACTAAAATCAGGACATTCAATCAAAATGTGAGCAAAGATTAAAGTTACTAAGCAACTTGAGTCAACAAGGACTCATTCGCCGAGTAGGTTGGTTGATTCAGGTTTCAGGTCAAGAGCCATGTTTGACCAAATCGCGCCATTCAAATGGTAAAAATGGAATGCATTTAGAAGCCTATAAATGAAATATCAATCGTATAAATGACAAAATCTAAAATATGGAGAACTATTTGCAAAGTAAGATAACAATAAGTTTCAAAAATTCAAGAACTTAATAAAATACTAAAAATCAAAAGATAAACAATAATGTCAAAACTGGGGATTGAAAATCATTGCAGTCCTTTTGACATATTTTTTTTGTGTACTTGTCATGGACAGTGGTACTTGCCATAGGATGAAAGGTTTCAAAATTAACCCACTTTCGTCGAGTAAAAGACGTCTATGAGTTAGACGGATATGACCAATGAGGAGTCTAGTCAATTTGACATCGTACGCTCGCACGGAAAGACAAGACTACAATAAAATATTGGGTTTTATAAAATGAAGTTTATTCCCGACATGCTGATCTTATTTCTTGCAAAACTGAGAACAAACGCCGTTCAAAAACATTTTTAGCGTCGTAGCAAGGAATATCTCACTTCAAAAAAAAAGAAAAAAAAAACCCCATCCACACACAAACACACACTTTTTGTAGCGTCATCTGCCATCGCATTCCTACCAATTCTGACATGACTCAGAACACAGTAGAATAATGTATCATAGCTCCTGTCTTTTAAGGTCCTCAAAGGATCCAAAATTTCCAGCGCAGCCGTATGAATTCTATAGACACAAAATTTCGGTTCAGGAGAGACTGATATTTTTTGAAGGGCATAGAGTATCGCCACAAATTCAGCGGATAAAACAGAAAATGACGTATTGAGACGGTAATGCATTGGTACCTTAAACAATACCGCAGCTAAAATGTCTGTCTGATCTTGAGACATCCTTAAAGATTTGCAAGTAATCTGAATACTGAGACAGATGGGAACTAAAAAGGTTCTGGAATATTACAGGGTCAACGGTCGTCTTCTGAAAACCCGAGAAAGGATTCAAAAATGAAAACCGAGGGGACGAAAAGATGAATTCAAAGGGAGGAAAAGAAAATAGTTTATTAGTCTTAATCACCACATCTTGAAGATCAGAATCATTAAGCAGTTGTTTAACTCTCTTACAGAATGGAAGAATGTGAGGGGATCGAGAAGTATAAAGTCTCTGAAGACTTAACGGAAGCAACATAAAATATAAGGGGTGCTTCGGGATAGACAGGATAGACAATGCTCGAATCCAATACTGGGCGGATAATTTTTTTCCTCTGAAGATTTAGTGATACATGAAAGGAAAGACTCAATTATTGAGATTCCAAATGCTCTTGGGCAAATTCCTAAATCAAAATGGTATTGGTATTGTTATTTTGAGATTTAATGGCGCAAGAGTCAAATATGACTATACTGCGCCAAACAAATGGTATTAAAAATGTCACTTGCAATTCAATCATAAAATTTAAAATTATAATTTCTCATGATAAAATGAAAGACACCCAATAAGGAATTGTATCAACATTTTTAAAAATGCAAATTACATCCCAGAAAGAAAAGTTTTTCCATATATGTTAAAAGATTAAAATATTAATGAAATTCAAAAAGGTGAAAATACAACTCTCATAACATTAAAACATGAACAATTAATTACAAAAACAAGTGAAAAAATCAGTGTAATCTTTTGATTTGATGTTTTTTGAAGTATTTGTTACGAATGGGGGTACTTAAAGATACTCTGTAAAAATAATGAAGATCAACCCAATTAACTTGGCATTTTAGGGGACTAAAAATAGTTTTATCAACTGTGGTAGAAACGGTAGAAAGTTCCGGAGAAAGTGATGTTTCATCAATTATTTCATGGGGAGGGGGTTGCATTCTATTGCTTTATCTAATTCTATTTCGCTGTCAGTGTTTTGATTTAACTTATTTATGGTCATGGTTTCAAGCTCAGAGTTGACTTCATCCATTTTATCAGCTTATTTAGAATTAATGGTCTGAGAAGAGAAAAAAAATTATAGACTGGCATAGATTAAGCGATTTGTCGAAGTGAAGTCTTCCAGAATTTAGAATTCGATATATTTTCAGAATTTTGCTTGTGATCTTTTTTATATTTTTTCTTATAAGCAACAGTTTTAAATTTATGCAGGTCCTATAGTATTTCACTAGATGGGACATTAGATGTTTCACGTTCATGACCAGTTGGCTGAGGAGCAATATTACTATTAAGAGCTACTGGCAGTGACGTTACAATAGTGAATTCGGGTGTATTATCAGTAAGCATTATTGTTTCCTTTGTTTTGCATAAGATCAGTTGCAGATGGTGTTTTGATTATAGAAGAGTAGCTGGTACCAAATACAGGAGTACACATTTTTTTTCCTAGATGTGCATTACGTACTATCGTGACCTACTTCCGAACAGCGAAAGCAAGTTAGTGTCCTGCGGCAAGAAGTTTTTGAATATCCGAACCGTTGGCACTTAAAACAACGAAGCGGGTTTGGAATATATGGTATAGGTATGGTTAATGTACTCGGGTAATTTGGAAAAACTATAAGTAAGAACCAGATGTTTGGTATTTAGAAGCTGGGCATCACTCCGTATAGATATATACGCCGTACATGGCTAACCTCTTGTCTTTGCAACTCTTTAGATATTTCATCTATCGGTACATTGAACAGCTTCCCGCAGGAAACAACACCCTTGGAAGAATTCCGTGAAGAATGTGATGATACAACGACTGGTATATTTTCCAAAGATTTTAATATCATAATTTGTACAGATTGTACTTCGACCAGGAAATAGCCAGATCAAAGTTTTTAGTACTTTTAACTTCACCAATAATAGAAGTTGTACCTCTTTCAACAAGAAACGGAGACGCTTAGTTTAGTTTATATTAACATCCCTTTTGAAGCAACACTAGGGCTATTTTGGGACGAAGAAACGGAGAGGCAGAATGAAATTTATCATAAGTAGCAGATTATCCTTTGATAACGAAAAAAGTTGGAAAATGAGGTACTCTTGGAAAGGTAGAAACATTTTGTTGTCCACTTAAGGGAGCAGGTTTGCCCATAAGATACTGATGAAATTTCAGGCCCGACGTCACGCTCAACACGGAGCCCAATAAGGGAAGGCAGCCACCGGCTGTGGCCATTCCCAGCCTCGGCGCTTACCTTAGTGCTAGCCAGAACCTATACATTCGGAGTTACCCCTGGGGACAGTGATCACCCTTAACACCAAACCCAAGGAGTAACCCATTCGTTTGATCCCTAACAGACTAACCACTCAGGTGACTAACTACCAGCCTATTGATACACCGACGATCACAGTGCACCACTCGTCTAATGGATCGCCATGCATGGCCAACACGTGGAATCTTTGGTTGTCCATGAGAAGAAAGATGCCAACAGAGTGGTGACAGCTTCTCATGGAGAACTCCCTCGCTTGCCGTCGAGGGAAGGAAGAACAGCAGAAAGCAGCAGATTGAGAGGAAGAGAAACTGGAAGGCAGACCAGATTACTAGGGTACCTCGGAGTCGTGAAGCCCGTTACAGCTGAAGAAGATGTGCCCTTGAAGGAGAATACTTTTAAAATGTTTAGAGATTGTTCACACTGCTTCCTCGAGTGTAAAATATGCGGAAGGAAGGTGAACTTGTGGTCGAAAATCATTCCTAAAAAACCTCATTCTTTAGCAATAGGAAAATTTCGAATATGAATGTTCAGACCAAGGTGAATATTTCTTTTCCTGCAGAAATGGATGTACCGACTTTTATTGGTAGATATGATGTGCCCATTTTTATCGCACTATGTTACCAACTTGTTGACTGCACTTTGCAGTTGTCATTCAGTTAACGATATGCTCTTATCTTGAAAAGAAATTTGAAGGTCATGAACATATAAACTTCCATGAACAGTTGGTGGCAAGGTATTTGAAATCTAACAAAGTTGAAGGATGAATAGTGTGACGCTGAGGAGATACTTCATTGCAGGATTCCCTTAGCCTGAATAAAATTATCTGAATAAAAATTACTCATGCGATTACGAAACGCTCTACGAAATAAAGTTTTTAAAAAAAATTGGTAAATTACCTCTGAAATCGAAGTCAAAAAGAGAAGAAAGTATGCCATGTCGTCATGCACGACCAAAAGTTTTTTCTATATAAATAAAATACAGAGACAATGGGGTTTCTTCTAACAAAGGCGTTTCGTATTTGGGTTTCCAGAAGGACGACTGTCGAAGGTAGACTGTCCTCTACGGAATCCACTCTGTAATGGGGAAATACATTCTTGATATTTTGCAAAGACAATTCGTCAGTGAAATTGGTTGATAATTCTGAGTGTTCAATGGATGTTTTGCCAGGTTTTAGAATTGGAATCGCAATGGCTTCGTGCCATTGTACGGAGTATTTTTGCTCAATTCAAATTCTGTTAAATCGCATTATTAGATTGGAAAGGGAAGTTGAATTCAAATAGCGATATATGCGATTCGATCTGCTCCGGTACTGGTGTTCTGTGTTTGAGATAGTGCAGATTTCAATTTAAACATTCTGAATTCACAACTATATGGGAGATTTTTACGAATAGTTTAAGTGTAGATGTTTTTGTTCCGCCCGATTCTTCCGCCCGATTTGTTCGCCACTAGAAAACTAGGACTAAGTATCAGCTACGGACACTCTAGCAAACGCATATCCGAGATAATTGGCTATATCTAGGGAAATGGTATATTCACATTTTCTATATTTAGAATAGGGAAGAAAAACTCATTGTAGTTCCATTCGCAGCTTTGACCCTATTCCACAACTGCTTGCTTGAAATTGAGGAAGTTACGGAGGAAATAAAATTGTTCCAAGATTCCTTCTGAATTCAAAGACGAATGCGATGCGCAATGGCTTTGTCTTGCTTGAAAGCTACTAGGTTTTCAACCTTGAGGTACTTTCGGAAAATGTTGCAAAATTTGTTTTTCTTGCGACTGTCACGACAAGTTTCATTCCACCACGGTCTACAAAATTTTCTTCGACATGGCGAACTTTTCGGTATAATATTGTTAGCAGCATTTAGTAAAGTCTCAATGATAAGTTGTATTGCTTCAGTGATATTAGAAATAATGAACATCGGCTTTGTAATTTCTGCCATCTGTGCAAACGCAGCCCAGTCTGCTCTCTGGAAAATGTAACGTGATGAACGTGAAGTCGCACCGCCATTAACCCCATGAGATATAATTACGGGAAAATGATCGCTATTGTAGAGATAATTCGCAACTAAAACTTAGAAACGGAAGAAGTTCAGGAGAACATATGGTTAGTTCAAGACTGTAAAAATTACGTGTGGGTTCAAGGAAGTACGCTTTCTCATTACTATTGAGCAGACAGAGACAGTTACTGGATATATACCGTTCTATCTGCCGACCCTGAGAATTTGCAACATCCGAACCCCACAAAGTACCATATCTATTGAAATCGTCTAACAGAAATGGTGTAGGAAGCTAATCAACAAGATTTTTTTGGATCATTTTGACTAATGACTTCATGTGGTGGTAAGTAAATGCTTCAGTCTGTAATTAAAGTCCGAAAATGGAGATAATTAAGCACACTCCTTTGCCCCAGCCCGCAATGGAGTGCTCAAATTAAGAGGTGAGCTTGGATACACTTGGTTTATTGGGTTTTGGGATGGGAATAATTTTAGTGATTTTCCAATTATCTGGAATCTTTTGATTTAACCAAAAGTCATTAAAGATTTACAAGAAGTTTTCCATTAAAAACCAGAGGCATGGATTTCAGAAGTTTTGCGTTGATGCCATCTTTCCAGAAAGAGATGCATGTTCTCAATATTGAATTAATCTGTTCTTTGAATGTTGTGGGAGCATTATAACTTTCGTTTCGCTCTGTAGAAAAATCAAAAGGAATAAATTAATTGATAACCATCGTTTGATAAAAGCCTGTAAAATGATTATTCTGCATGCCTGAATCTGTAACAAGATAATTTGAAATTAGAATGATGTGAAAATAATCTTTAGTCAATGATTTATTGGAGATACTTTTATTATTTTATAAATTTTGCCCTTATCCCTTACCGTGTTGACAGGTTTTATCCCAATAGTTATTTTGTCAATTTGTTAAGTTATTTTGTCAAGTTATCAATCAAGTTATTTTGTCAATAGCCGACGTAGTTTTAATAATTCTCTTTTACTCAATCCAGTAATCTTTGGAAATATTTTCCCTAGCGGGACTCAAAAAATGTAATTTTTGACCTAAAAACATTTCACATTTATTATTCCACCAAGGAATCAACTGTTCGAGTTTACAGGACTGAACAACATAATTATTTTTTATCAAATCAGAACAATATTTATTAAAGTTAGAATAGAGCGTATAAACTTGGGTTTAAAGAACTTTGAAGTTTTTTGACAAAGTTCACCCTATGAATCGATTTCCTGCGTTTTAGTTTTTTAAAATCTATATCTTTGATATTCACATTGATGGGAAGATGATTTATATGAACGGGATCCGAATGAACTTGAAGGGTCATCATGAGAAAAATATCAGAAGATATGCTGAGATCAATACGATCATTAGATGTTGAAATAAAGTGGATTGGAGTTTTGGTATTCAATAAAATCATTTGTTTATGATTCACTCAAACTAGATTCGCGGTTGCAGAAGTCGATCCTTGTGTTGTGTGCTGGATATTGGAATCTCTAAGGATTAAGAAAGGTCTGCATAATAAGAAAACAAGTTTGTTAATCCATTCCTCAATAAAAACCCTCTTTGAGAATAGAGTTAACTATAGTGAAGGATAACTTTTAAAGAAATATCTTAACCACTGTAGCTTCGACATCTGTTGCCGGTAAATAGCTCAGGTCAATAGTAAGATATGGAATCTTCGAAGAATTATCTGCACGATAAGGATTCACCAACTTTATCAAGGTCGATAGACCTATTTTTACAAAAAAACTTTTTGGAAAATAAACGAATCAGATTGTTTGAAGAACCTTTCTAAAAAAAGCAAGCCAACAAGATTGTATTTAGGGAAGAATTCTTTTTAACCAGGATGATTTAGATTCAATGCCACGCGCATTCCATTAACGATGGAGACAAAGCCCCATGAACGGAAGTAAACGGGAAAACACATTAAAAGAGAAGCAGAAAAAAGGAAACTCCCAGAACAAAGAAAAGAAAAACGGGGGGGGGGAGTACTAATTTCCACTTGGCAGATCTAATTCCACTTTGGGGAGATTTGCCCCAAACATTAGAAATTTACTTTTCTTTAATAGCAAACGTTTCATTTAAAATTCTGGTATCAAACTCTTGAGGAATGACAGAAGTTTTGGACTTAGATTTTGCCCCCTTTCCTTCATGCTGACGGCCCCCTTCATTACCGAGACCAAATTGAAAATTATTTTGAAACACCATCGAGAATATCGGATGGGTATTTTAGTGAAATTCTCTAAGATAGAGTTTGAAAACTTAGTTTGATCTGCAATTTCAATGTGGATCAACTTATATGTTTCGTTGATATGGCTCTTTAATATAATGGACAGCTCTTTCGTTAAGAGTGTTTCCATTTGTCATTCAGTTTGCTTCTGACAAACTTCAGCCAATTTAGGCTCTCAATTAGAAGTTCCGCCTCTTAGAATTAGAATTAGAATTCCGCCTCTTAGAAGAAGAATTAGAAGTTCCGCCTCTTTTTCAAAGAGGCGGAACTTCAATAAATGTCAGATGGCTTAAACATTTGAATTTGAGAAAAATTTCTTCTCGGACAATTAGTGTCTGTTTTATGCCCGCCTGAGCAATTAATGCCTTTAACCCTTTGCACTCGGAAAAGTAATTTGATGCCTAATTATTCACTTAATACAAGGACTTGTTTATTGCTCCATATTATATATATATATGAACGAAAGTTCGGTTGAAGGAAGATGGACAACCACTTTACCACATTACCTGTTGTACCAAGTTGTTGGCATCTAAAATTAAGGTTATCAATATGGATAGATTAATATGTACCCTTGATATTCTTAAGTGTATTTGTTATGCTTTGAACTTTCTTACTGAAGTTAGCCCATTAATACGACATTTGTTCCCAAAAATATTTTTTTATACTTGTTATAGACGCTGTCTAAGCAAGTATACAAAAATTTTAAATAATATACATAATTCAAAATTTTTAATCAAAAATTTTAAATGATCCTAAAAGGAAACGATCGTAAAATGCTAAAAGAATCTAAGAAATTTAAAAATACACAAAATTGGAAAACTTTGTAAATTAAAGAATTATTCATAGCATATATACAAATAAAATAATCAAATACTAAAACTATTCATAAATAATTTTAAAAACTTGCGTCTTTTCCTTGACATCAAAAACAGTGCCACTTTTGAAGAGCATAAAGGCACTTTTTTGGAAAATATTTTGTATCATTGGTGGGCTGCCATCTGTTAATAATAAACTAAAACAAAAGAATAAGAATAGATAAGTATAATTTTAAAGTTGAAATGTTTATTTATATAAAACTGAGGCGCATCTTTCGAACCATTCCTAAAATGGGATGTTAGGCATTAATGGGTTAATAGACTGGATTTTACAAACCCTGCTCTAGAGATGGGAACTTTATCATGTTATTAAATCTTTATAAACTATTCACTCTATTATATCTTCAATCATTTTCAAAACCAGTGTATTAAAAAAAATCATACTTTCATATAAAAAAATATCCGAGTAGAAGAAAACTTGACTTACCCATTTCGCAAACTGACGATAAGTTTAATTAAATTTCCAGTAAAATTCCGAATATAAAGCATGTGCCGAATATAGACTTAATATCTACAGTTTTCAAGAAAATCAACAAAGCCGCAGAAACGAATACGGAATGTTACAAAATTACTGCGTACTCAAGTTGCCTTTGTACAAATTTTTGATTTATGTACTGTGTACTCATTACTCGTGGAGCCAAGGTGCGAGGAAGGGAAATAGTTTAATAAACATGAAATCTCAGAGTAAACGGCAAATAATCCCCCTTTTGTAAAAATGCTCTCTCTTCTTATCTTAATAAATATCATTGGCTTGGAAGACAAATTAAAACCCTCACAGAGATGGGCTCGTGTGAAATTCATATTTCATAATCATATTTCTATAAGCTTCTTGATGTCTCTTAAACAACTGATAATGGAAAATGGATAACCATGATTGATAGCAGAAATTGATGGGGAACTTTCAACCCTCAGAACAGAACTGATGAATTGAGATTTTTAACTAACAGAAAAAAACGAAACAAAATAAAAACAGATATGTGCTTAAACCGTCATTTGATCTTGAGTGGTGATCACAATGATTATAAATGGTTTTAAATTTCATCATAAAATATTAGTTATGTAAACTCTACTACCAGATGAAGTGATCAGCCCATTGAATATTCTAGTTTACCTGAATTTGAGCAGATTTGTTGAAAGCCACCCAAATCTGTCAGTGACGCTATGGACTTTTCTGACATTGCCAGTAATAACAGGTGTTTCTGGAGAGATAAATTTTCCTAAACTGAAATTTTTCAAAACGTATCTGCGATCAACCACATTCGAGAAGTAACTGACTTGGCAGCTATGCCAAATGAACAGCATCTTTTATCGAACATTGAAATTAAGGAAATAATGAAAGATTTTTCAAATGAAAAAGCAAAAAGAATTTTTTAGAAACATTTATAATGCTGTAATGAAATGATGCTATATATGTTTAAGGATAATTTATTTGCAAGCATTGCATCCTAGAATAAGACGTTATTTGCTGGAAGAGTAAAAAAAAATTAAACGTTTCTTTCGGGATTAGTATATCAAAGACTGCGCCATTTCTTGTATGCAATCACTACAATTAATCCTTTGCCCTCGAAAAGTGAATCTCGCTCACCATTTTGTTTGGTGCGGAAATTCGATGGGCGGCAATAACTATCGTTCTTTTCAAAAATCAGCATACATTTGAAATATCGCGTGAAGGTTTAAAGATTAATAAAGTGTGTGAATATAAAAGTTTTATACGCTAAATTGTGTATATAATCATTTTAAGTTAGAGGTAAGAAACATGGCAACGGCAACCTCGTGATGTTTCGGAATTCCTAGATGTGATAAAGTGGTCACAAGCACCTCCACATCATAATTTGGAATAGATACTTTAATTTGTAAGTTTAGGCAAAAGTTAAAATTAATTGAAACTAGTTTAGACGAGCGCAATAAAGCTCTAACGTCATGAAATTTGGTACATAATTTTTTATTATTACAATTTTTGATATAATTAATTCAAAATAATATTTAGATTATTTATGGGGTAAATATAGAGAATTTTAATGAAATTACGGTGCACGTGCTTTACTAACTATTGGGACTGATCTGACTATTTTTGCTTAGTTAGTATGAAAAAATTTCGAGAAATTTCACGCGTGTAGCTCATCGTAGCTATCTGAGGCCTAAACAGATAATTTTGAAAATTTTATCCATCAGATTGGTAAAAAAGTTAATTAATTCTCAGTTTTTTAACTGAGGGGAAGTTAATGTAGACATCATCTATCTCAGCTCTTGGTCTCTTCCTCGAGCTGGATACAGCTGCATCGTATGCTGGTAATTGAAGTAACTTGTTACGAATTTGGGGTAGTTTGGCGAAGAAATTAATTGATGTTCTTCTTATAAATTCAGAAACAAGTTCAATTTTGAGATCGTCATGTAATATTTTCCTCCTGATGTACCAGGGAGCGTTTACAATCTTCATCAGGTACCTATTTTGAAGAACTTGCAACCTCTTGATGTTAGTGGCAGAAGTCGCCCCCTAAATTTGGGAGCCGTACATTAAAATTGATCTTAAAATAGCTTTGTAGAGCAGAAGCTTGAGCCTAATCGATAGCTTGCTCCATGGAGAAATTAAGCTGTTGAGTTTAATACTCATTCTAATAGCTTTGGCGAGGACTGCTTCAAAATGACTAAAGCTTAATTTTGCGTCTAAAGCTAACCATAGGTATTTATATTCATTTACTAAGGGGATTGGTTGGCCGAAAATTTGAATAGGGGCTAGATTAGGAATTACCAATTTTTTAGAAAATAGGAGGCGCTAGCATTTACTTGGGTTGACTTTTATTTTCCAGCTGATGAACCAGCACTGTAAAACGGCCATGTATTGTTGTAAGTTTGCAATGATTGTGTGTGGATCCCTATGCTGTGCGAGAATGGCGGTATCGACTGCAAAAATTGCTAAATGACAATTCCTAGCTCTAGGTAGATCGTTAACATATATGTTAAAAAGAGTTGGAGAAAGTAAACTCCCTTGCGCACAACCGCTCAGGATTGGTCTGGGGGATGAAATGACATCGTTTACTCATATCCGAAAATTATGAAAGTAAGTATGAGCGTAAAATTTTGGCAAATTGCGCCAAAAATCCAAGTCGCATGCACTTGAATAAAAGCCCTTCGCACCAAATTTTATCAAAGGCTTTAGCTACATCCAGAAAAAGTGTACCTATGGTTTGGGATTTCACAAAGCCGTCGTGAATCAATTCTGTAACACGAATTAGCTGGTGATTCGTCCACAGATTTTTCCGAAATCCAAATTGTTCAGAAATTATTATATTGTTGTCGACGAGGAATTGATTCAGACGTTTGAGAAGCACAGATTCGTATACTTTGCTGAAGCTACTAAGTAGCGAGATGGGACGAAACTTTTGAGGTAAAGTCAAATCAGAGTTTGGTTTTGGAATAGGGACAACCACAGCTGTTTTCCAGCAATCGGGAAAATAACGTTCAATTTATTTATTAAAAAAGTTAAATATAAAATAAATCTAGGCGGGAGATTTTTAATCATGCGATTTGTAATTATGTCCAATATTGTGTAATATATATGTGGCGATTTATTCGGCTTAACGTTTTTTATAAATTCTACGATCTCCGTCGGCCGAACTAGCCTGAGATTGTTTACGTGTTCACTTGTCAAAAAGTTCTCCAGCTAATCTGTGGCGTATTTCGTCAGGGGGGTTGACAGCCACGTGTCACCATGTGGAGCAAACTGGTTTTCTTGGCTGTCTGCCAAAACTTCCGCCTTTTCAATGGGAGCAAGGCGCAACTCCGAGTTCTCCCGTTTCTCCTCTTAGGGGGGGGGGGGATCGGGGAGAAGGGTTTTCTGAGAAAGGAGGAGCGGCGCCAAAGTCCGCACGTGTCAATCGATATTTTCCAGTTAATCTGCTCGTCGTTGCTCGAAATGACCTACTTTTAACCTTTTTATCTCATCCTGGGTTCTGCGGAGTTCCGTTCTCATTTGAGGATCGCGAGAACGTTGCCAAATCTCCGCAGGTAATTTCACAGTTTAATTTTGTTTTTGGTTTCTAAAGGAAGCTTTTTTGGAGGTTTATTAAATTTTGGTTGCGAGACTGCTGCGAGTGCCCCCGTTAAAATTTTTACTAAACTACCGACTGCTTTTTCTGCGTCATCATTGCTATTAATTTTGAAGGGGGGAAGGGGTTTTGAATTTAAAATATGCCGAAAGTTCTTTCAGTTGGTGGATAATTGTGCTGGTAAATTTAGTGAAAAGGTTCCAGTATTAAAAGTCAAAACTACTGGAAGGTGATCTGAATGTAAACAATTTAGCACTCTAATTTGAGAGTGAAATGGAATTCGCTTTAATATTGCGAAATCTATGACGGAATCATTAACACTAACTTCATTAATGTGGTTTGGAGAGTGGAGCGCCAAAAGATCGATTCCGTCCTGACCTGCTAAAAATTTAAATAGCTGATTACCATATTCGGTTGTTTTGTAATTATTCCAAGCGATATGACCAGCATTCACATTGCCCGCAATGATGACGTTAGGGCCTAAATTTAAAAGTTTTTTCAAATCCTCCAGAGGGAATATATGCAACCTCCCAGATCGTACATATGCTGACACAATTTTGAGAGGAGGGAGATTTCCTAATTTAACCTCAAAAATTGTCGCGTCCATCCTGTCTAAAACGGGAGGGGGATGACGTATGTTCAATTATTGATTTCACATAAATAAAAGTACCTCCGTAAATGCGCCGATCTTTATTCCTATCTCCGGATCTCTCATTTTTATAAATCCGGTAATTAGCGATTAGGGGTGTGCATTCCGGGGGAGTCTGGTTTTTTGAACTAAGAACACATCAAAATTTTGCTCTAAAACAGTCTCTTACCTCAGCGATCCTGGGACGCAAGCTACTTGCATTCCAGGTGCAAACTTTAAGATTATGCAAGTTTATTATGTTGTAACGATTGAATGTTAATATTGGGGACCGTTACTAAACTACGTATAGTTCAAAAAGAAAATACGCCATATCAGCACCGTGGGATGCAGCACGAATTGCTGGTAAAGCTTTTTTGAAAGCTTGGAGTAAAAAAGGTGCGTCGCACCAATCTTCTTTCACGAGTATAGCTAGGCCTGAAAAAATGTCGGTGAAAATTTTGGAATTAATCGCTTTTGAATAGGGATTTTAGCAGCTGGTGAGACTGTTTCTCGCTCTACTGGAGTATCTAATGGAGGAAATTCTGACTGAGTATTTGTCAGAATATTTGAATATGACATTTTTTTCCACTTTTCTGAAATTTTTTAGAGGTCGATGCGTCCTGGGTACATCGAATATGGATTTATTGGAGGGGGGATTTTTTTTTGGAAGTTACTAGTGGCATTGTTTCGTCCACTTGGTTTAGGGAATCGGGGGCATTGATCACCTGCACAATTAGCACAAGTTAACTTATCCTCAAAGGCTAGAGTGCAATCCTTAGCCCTATGAGGTCCTGAACACTTAACGCATTTGATAGGTAATTTACAAACTTCAGAGCTGTGGAAGAAGCCCTGACACCGACAACATTAAGAAGGCCCCTTCCTTCCTCTGTAACGCTCTACTGAAATTTTGGTGTCGATCATTTCAGTCAGAGTGTAAACCGTTTCTGACTGAGGGCCGTTTGCAATCTGTGCATAAAATAACGGCATCGGTGACTTGGTTTGAAATTTAGACAGTTGAGTGATGCTAACAACTGTGAACCCTTCCTTTATTAATTCCTCTTTAATTTCCTGTATGGGAGTGCAGGAGGGAAGTCCTCAAAGTACAACCTTTATGGGACTATCTGTTTTTAACATAACGGTTTTAAACTCAGCACCCTGAGCGTCGAGGAGATGGGAAAGGCACCGGTGCTCTTCCTCGGTTTCTACTGTTAACTAAGAATTTATTGCTCATTACTGAGCTTAGGGAATTAGCCTCAAGTTTTAGAATATTGAAACATTATTTTAAAATCTGCTCTGGGGGGTAACAAAGAAAGGCCGCGCTCTTCTTCGTTTTTGTTGTGCAGGCGGTTGATCGGCATCGACCTCGTCGTCTAACACAACCTCTTCTATTCCTTCTGGATGTTCTTTAATTTTAATTTCATCATTAGTTTTATCATTATTTATTTTTAAACTTTTTACTTTCCTGATGATGTGGGCAGACGGGACTATAAAACCATCCTCATCAGCTGCTCTCTTTTTCCTTTCTTTAATGTGGCTGCCGTTCGGCGAAACCACGTTTTTATTTTTTGATTTTACAGTTAGGTCTAATTTACGCTTTGAAGCAGTTTTAGCATTATTTTCCTTAGTATTTGTAACATTCGTAGATGTTGCGTTATGATTATTTTTATTTTTTACTTTTTCGCAAATTGTATTTAATTTTTTATGCTCTCAGGCAATTTAAAAAGGGGGATCCCTAGTTGCTTAAGTAGAATATTTAAACAGCCACTCACCTGAGCAATCTCCGCTTTGACTTGTCTGTGCTGTTCTTCAGTCTTTACAGATTGAAGAGCTTGCGCCTAATTTGCTAGTGTCTCTTTTAAGGAGTTAGCTTGGGTAACTTTTATAGAATTTTCCACTATGTATTCATCTGTGTTTTGCAGTGATGTTGGGGAGGTTGGTCTTGTTTCCTCCGTTTCTTTATTCTTTGGCTCCTCTGGAGCTCCTGGGTTATCTTTACTTTCCGTAGATACGGTGAATGGTTGCTCATCCATGGAAATTTCTTCGTCGGACGAAGTGGATGAGTAATCCGATGAACCCTTTCCGCTATGATCCTGAGAAGGACCAGTCCGGGCCATTAGTGCTCTTCGCCTTTCCTTTTTCTTTTCTCTTTTCTTCCGGTTATCATCCCCCGAAAGCAGCTCCTGCCCCGTCCAAGATGGAAAGCTTCTCTCAGACTCAGGAGGGGAATCTAGAGGCAAGAAATTCACTAAGACGCTGTACAACGTTTCGAGTTGCTGGTTCGTCCGCACGAAAACGTCCTCGAGCGAAATAGGTTAAGTGGTGTCGGCTGAGGTCAGCATTTGGGAAAATGACCATCTGGAAATATGGATAGCCAATGATTGCACTTCATCACTGTGATATGATGTCCAAGATGAGTCAATATTTTTTTTTTATTTATCACGAATCGCTATTTATTTTTGCATTTATGAAATATAAAAAACGTCATTTAATATACTGACTAATCAGAACTTCTACAAATAGGAATTTTTCAGTTTATCTTGCTGAGTTTTCATTTTATATAATAAAACTATTCGTGCTTTTCCTTCCAATAAAATAATAAAACAATAATAGTGCTAAAATCTCCTAAACATAGCATTGCAATAGCATTTCGCTTAAGCAATGTCTGAATCGCAATGTTATTTCTTTTTTTTCAATAAATGAATAATTTTTGAAATTTCTTTTATTTATTGTTGATTTATAAAATAGTAATTTCACTTCTTTCCAAAAGGATGGAAAACCCATTAATGCCTCTGACGCTCTAATTTATGTAGTTTTGAAGAATCCCGAAATATAAAGTTTAGAATGTTATGAAAAATTAATTCAGTATTTGAATAAAATAAATCTTCCTTTTTATTTAAAAAAATTAGCGGCAAATTTAATTTTAAAAGTGCGATTAGAATTTTAACTCAGTTCGTAAATTAGATGATTACAACTAAATAGGTTTGAAATAAATTTACAATTTCAGAAATTAAAAAAAAAGATTAAATAATAATTTCGAAATATGTAAAACATAAATAACAGGAATTACGGAGTTCAAACATATTTATGGAAGAATTAGGCAAATTCAATAAAAATTATATATAAAAAAATAGTCTTCTAACTCTCAAGCCATAAGGTAAAAAATAGACAAATAAAAAAGATACACCATTGGAATTATTTTTAATATAAACTCATCAAAAACTCACTCGGACAAAACACTTATGTTTCTGAATATTAGTAAGATTTCCTGCTATTCTATCAACATTCAAGTATAATGTTAAATTCGAATTATAAAATTGAAAAATAATTACATAAAAGGCATCTATTTAGGCATAGATTTAAAACTACATTATACATAACAAAAAGAAAATTCACCAATAAAAATAGTAAGTAATTTAAATGAGGAGCCCTTTTTTAACAATTCAAAATATTGCATATCTGAAAATGAAAAAGAGCATAAACAAACAAAGCAAAATTAAACTGTGTCAGAATATAAAAAAAGCGCAATATACATTCTAATCATTTAACCTGAAATGTAAATATCCGAAAATAATAGACAATTATCATTCCAACAAAATATATAAAGGAATTCCATTCCTTACCCATCACCATCACTTTTTCATCAATATAGGGCCAATTTCATTGCCCTGTTTCCGAATAGAATAGGAATATATTACCGGTATTGATTTTCGATTGACATGAAGATCTGATTAGCTTCGAATTCCAATCAACGCTACTAGTTCGAAGAAAATCGATTAGCACCTGAAGTTCGGTCAAATTTGATAAGTACCGGCATTTATATAGTTTTCAAATGATAGGCGAGCCGATATACCACTAATATTTATTTATTAATCATAAATATAAAATAATTTGATAAGCCTTACATTATGAAATTGAAACGAAGCAGTTTATTAAATGTATAAAAGGTTGAAAAATTATATAGTTTTGAAAACACAAACTCACATGAATGAAAAATAAAGAAAAATATTCCGACACATACCCTCTCATATACAATCCGAAATATATCCCGAAAATTAAGGTCTATTTTCCATCAACAAATTTGCCCTTCCTAAAGCGGTTCCGATGCCTTCCAATTGATTTGAAAGATATTGCCAGGATAGATTGTCAAAAGTCATGAAAATTTAATCAGAATCGAAAATTCGACTTAGTCGTATTGGATTTGTAATATTTAGTCGCACAAGAGCCCATTCTGTCTATACTGCCCAGTCATACGGTATATAGATACAAAAAAATACTTATCCCAAAATAGCTGTAGTGTTGCTTTAAAAAGGGACGTTAATGTACCTAATCTAAAAAGACTTTTAAGAACTCAAAAACGTTTTGATGCGGACGTTCGCCCACTAGAATTCGCATATCCACTAATGAGTAGTTAAAATACTGTTGGTGATGAAAATTAAAATCGGGACATTCAATAAAAATATGAACATTGACTAAAATTACTAAGCAAGTTGAGCAAAAAGGAACTCTTTTGTCGAGTAAAAGATGTTTATGATGGATACGACCAATGCGGAGTCTGGTCGATTTGGCATCGTACTCACGCATTGGGAGTCAAGTCCACAATGAAATTTTGTTGTTTCATAAGATGGAATTTATTCCCGACATGCTGATCCCACGATTCTTGCTATATTGAAAACAAAATGTGCTCAAAAACTTTTTAACCATCGTTGCATCAAATATCTTGTCCCAAAAAAAAAAAAAAAAAAAAAAGACGCTTTTTTTGCAAAGTCATCTGCCACCTCATTTCCGCCAATTCTGATATTACTGGGAACCAAGCAGAATGATATGCCATAGCTCCTGCCTTTTAAGGTCCACAAAAAATCTAAAATTTCCAGTGAAAATGGATGAATTCGACGTAATCGGATCAGCATCCAACCTAAATGTTCGACCAAGTTTGATGAGCATCAAAATTTAAATAATTATCAAATGATGCATCAACAATTAAAACGATATCAAAAAATCTTTATTATAAATACAAAATAGAATAATTTAACACACAATATACCAGATAAGCAACATACTCTGTTCAAAAATGAACGACGAAATGAAATAAACAATCAATTCAATAAAAATGGAAGGGGATTAAAATATACGATTTGTTGCGTTCTCTTTAGAAAAGCATTTATTCTCATCTAGTTTCCAAATTTGTTCAAAGTTCTTCAATAAATGGAGCTGATATTTTCTAAGCATTCCATCCCATGTGATCGGCATTCTACTTCGCTCAGCATTCTAGTGTGTATTTCGAAAATGGTCCATTCGCTGGAATAGTGGATATTTCTTGTTTTGAAGTTTCAAAACCTAGACAAGAGACTTGTTGCAATAAGGCACAGTTTTCAAATGAAAATTAAGGACAGAACAGACCGGCAAACAATACTATAAATTCTCTGTTTAATAATTATCTAATCTAGTTTTAAATCTAGCTTTCAAATATTTTAAATCTAGCTTTCATCTAGCTTAAAAGTTCTTCAATAAATGGAGCTAATATTTTCTACGCATTCCCTACCATCAGATCGGCATTCTAGTGTGTGCTTCGAAAATGGTTCATAGTCGATATTTCTTGATTTGAAGTTTCAAAGCCTGGGCAAGAGACTTGTTGCAATGAGGCACAGTTTTCAAAAGAAAATTCATGACAGAGCAGACCGGCAAACAGTACAATAAAGGCTCTGTTCGAAAAATTTGAAAGTACTGAGAACGTCAAGGATGATCATGTTTGAAATTTCTTGCAGCCAGAATCCGGATGAAGAGATCATAACATATTCGATAAAGTTTAGTGAGAACGTGCGTGAAGAATATATGACTACTAAGAATATCAAAGATATAATTCAAAACTCTGTTTAATAATCCAGAACCGGACGAATCGACGATGACGTAGGGATTAAAGTACTAAATTCTGACAGGCGCAAAAATATAAATGCTATGAAAGAAAGTTATCATTTATATTACTTATTTCTGGAATGGATTGAATTAATGTTGAAAAAATAGGAACAGAACAGTAATTTATGATTATGCACAGATCTACACATAATTATGTCATATAAAGGGTGTCCCAAATTAACGCAATGATTTGAATTTGCCACCATTCGTTCAATAAAGTGTTGGCAACCTTAGGATAGGATTTGTTCTATCGTGTAAAGCACTATTTTTACTAAGCCTAAATTATCAGCTGTCAAATGGTTTTTTAATAAGGTTGCCAACACTTTATTGCCCAAATGGTGGTAAATTCAAATCTAGCGTTAATTTTGGGAAATCCTTTAGTTATGTTGTTGCTCCCTTTTGGAACAACAAGAAGTTAGATTGAAAGTACGAAATGCACATACACAAGAGAAATAAGTAACTATTGAAACAAAACTATTCAAATTAATATTCTGTTAATATGAAAATAAAACGCCATATTTAAAAAGAAATAGATGCATCAGAGTTTTACAAAATGTAGCTTGAGAATATTTCGTTTTAAATTCCACAATTCACTGTAAGATGAACATGGTTAATGTAAGATAAAATGGGCCCCTAATCTCTGATAAATAATCATAAAAATCTTTAGAATAAAGTGAATTCCAAAAGGGTATGGAATAATTTGAATTCTTGCTTTAAAACTTCAATCTGAATGACTTGAAGACACTGCTGGATATAAATTTGGACATTTAATTGTTGCTTGAGATTCAGTTTCTCGAATTATTATTTGGGTCATTGTTTACAAAACTAACAAGAAATACCTTTGAAAGCTCAAAAACATGAATGAAAATTCTCTACAATTTTGTAGTACTGTTAATAGTAATCAATTCCACAGGAAAATAAATGTAATTCCTTAAAACTAGAACGCAGAGATTTTAAAGAAGAACTACTGCAAACTTTTTCTCTAATTTTATAAATATTTTTTATAAAAGATGAGCTGTATTTTCATAATTACTTTACCATTCATTTGTCGTGGTGATAAAATTCTTCTCAACATTACCAACTGTTGTGGAGAATGGACAGTGATATAGCTTCTGAAACTTTTTAACATCCTGGGGAAATTGTGCATCGAGCCACCCATTTTCCACAATTTACACTGGCTACATAAATCTCAAATTAAAAAAAATAATCAATGAAAAATAATTTTATTTGCAAAATAAAATGCAAAATAATGATGCAATTTTTCTTGGTTTATTATTTATAAAACTGCTCATAACATCATTATAATCGATTCCATGATGAAAAATGGTTTGTGAAATCATACTCCAATCATGCATTTTTTCTTTGCCATATCAGCAGTTAGTAGATCAAAGGAGTAGAATGCATATTAATTACATCAGTTATGTTTTAGGTACATTAAGATTAAATTAGTACTTGTTTCTTGGCAGTATACATTTTTTTTCTGCATGTCTGATTTTACCATTCACTCTGGAAGTCCACTCCCTTCTGTTTTAGAAATGTCATTTATTTTAACGACAGTATTTTCAAAATTTTTAATTTTTTTTCCTGGCACGTTGAAGTAATTTGTTTCAGTTGAACCATTCAAATAATTTCTTTTATTTACGTTTTTAATTGAACTACACGCATAAAGACATCGAAATGTATTTCAGAAAGATCAGTTTTGGAGGTTGGGAAAGGCAGCAAATTCGAATCTGCTAACATCTTTAGCTATTTTAATTTCAAAATATGATAGATCCAATTTTAGCCTAGTTAAAATTTGAATATAATTTTTACGATTGACCTATATGAAAAGAAATTTCACCAGTTCTTTCATTACAAATCATAAATATGATCAAACTTCTCTGAAATGATGTTACATTTAGGAACAATGTCTTCTCTATATTTTGTCCTTAGGCGGACACAGTATTCAAAATTTAGTCAAAATATCAATTTTCATTTTACTACCTTATTTTATTGCTCTTAAGTTTCTACTTAATGTACGAAAATCTCAAAATTCTATCATTCATATTTAAGAATTTATATAAATTTTCATTTATAATAACAAATGAAATGCAATTAAAAATGACAATTTCAAAGAGGTTTTTCTCTGTGCCATCATGCTTTAAAAATGCTAAGGCTTTTTTTCCCCTGGATTATAGCAGAGCTATACATCTATTTGTACTTATTTACCATTATATATAAAATAAAATTGTGCATACATTAAGCATTCATTGGCTTAAGTGAATTTATATAGGGATTTAAAATGATATATTATCGAATTTTCTTATTTTTCACCATGAATAAAAAAAAGATTATATTAATTTTGATATGAGATGCATCTTCAAATCCATACACGATTTCCTATTATATATTTTGTTGAATTGATACATAATTTGAAGCAAAAATATTCAAGTTTTTCAAACTTGTAGTTTTTAAAACCAATAGGGGATAAGAAAAAAATGATTTTTTTTTTCAAAAATGTTTAAATGTCAGCTAAAGAGGCAGATCAAAGTGATTTGGTTTCTTTTCAAGATGATTTTATTAGAATACTAAGTAACAAAACTTCTAAAGCTTTTTCATTGATACTTAAAATAAAAATGTTCGAAATACGATGCATTTTTATAAAAAATAATTTTATTAAATCATAGTTAATAAGCTTTTCATTAGAAGGAAAGAAGTATGACATTTATTTCCTTCAAACCGCGTATATTACCGGTTATTACTGTTATAACGAATTACTGTCTTAGTGACAAATATTTGCACAACTATACATTCTTAAAACAATAAATAAGATGAAAGTATTTTTTATTATTCTTTAAAATCTGACAAAGAAAAAAGTCTGAAAATCTCACAATTTACCCTTAAAAAATTGGTCTTCACTTTTTAACTTACTTAAATTTTTTACCGTGAAATCTTTTCTGAGTTTGCAACAATTTGAAATGGACTGAAAATGATTTGAAATGTTCATAACGCTACCAAAAAATTATTGAAACATTTCATTTGTAACTGAAGTTGTTTTTAAAAAATATAAATGCATCTGATTTTATAATTTTCAAACTTTCTCACATTATTTTTTTGCTACTTCAATGTGCTATCATCACAAAAAGTAAAGTCCAAAATCTTTCTGCAGAATTTTTTACAAGAAAAAAATCTGTGCCCTATTCTTAGTGTCTTCGACGGCAGAAGGGGAAAATCTTGCCATGTATTTTGCATAGATAGCCCAGCAACAAGTGTGGTATGTTTTAAAAAGATGCTGTCAAGAAAATAGTTTTTTTATCAGCAATTTTTGGTATTTCATCACTTTAATTAGAAAGCCTGTAAATAATTAAAATTAAAGAAATTTTATAGATTTTTTAAAAATGAAATACTGTTAGTTGTAAAAAAGAGATAAAACTCTGTTTAATCGCAATATGATGAATACTAAAATGCTGGAATAAAAAAGCTATTTGCTTCTGAAATTCAACAACAGATGGCAGCCCAAAACGTTCAAGAAGATCGTTCCTGGTAAGCGAAACAGTGTTTCTTTAAAAATAATAGAATTTTCACTTACTAGTGTAATAAATAAGATATCTCTGACAGATAGTTATGGATTGTTCTCATAAACGGGGGAAAAATACAGGAAAAAGGAACATTACGGATTGCTTATTAACTATGGAAAAATGCGCTTAATAAGAAAAAATATCCGGGAACAAATTGCCATTACTGAAAAAATGCTGCTCAAGTTAAAATATAGTAAACAAATATAATGCGAGTAAATTAAACTGTTCAGGATAAATATTTAAATAGTAAATTCCAGTTCCATGAAAAAAAAGAGGAAACTACTTTATGTTTTTTCAGATAAAAAACTTTTTAAATTGCGGAACTATGAATAAAATGCAGGAATAAAAGAATTTTCCGCTTTTGAAAGTCAACAACAGATGGCGCCCCAAAATTTTAAAGAAGATCGTCAACGATAAGTGATACAAGTGTAAAAATTTAAAAAAGAAAAGGAAATTAATAGAATTAGAGTTAATAAAACTGTTCTGGATAAATATTTAAAAAGTAAATTCTAATGCCCTGAAAAAACAACTTTATGCTCTTTCAGAGATAAAAACTTTTTTAATTGCGGAATCTATGAATGAAATGCAGGAATGAAAGAATTTTCTGCTTTTGAAAGTCAACGACAGATAGCGCCCCAAAACGTTTAAGAAGATTGCCAACAATAAGCAATACACTGGTAAAAATTAAAAAAGAAAAGAAGAAAAAATATAATCGGAAGCTTTATTTATTAATGTAATAAATAAGATAGCTCAGACAGAATGTTATTGATAATTTGTCCGAACTACAAAAAAAAATCATGGTTAATAAGAAAGCATTTCCAAGAGCAAATTACCATTATGGGGAAAATTTATTAATGTTTATCTTTGACTAATTAATAGAATGAGGATAGGAATTGACTCCTAAGTATATCTATGAAGTAAACTCCAGTATCCACAAAATGGAGGAAAAAACAAACAAACTGATTTCTACTTTAACAACAACAAAACAAAACAAATTTTATATCCATTACAGTTTCTCTCTTTTATTCCTTATACTTTTAAAAGTTAGACTCAAATGATTTTATTATCTCAAATTTAAAAAAAAAAACTAAACTCAAACTAAAAATAAAAGAAACATTTTATGTAACAAAGTTGTGAAATGATTCTGGTAAAAATTTATAGTTGACAAGTCCTAATTGAAGAATCCTAAAGAAACTGTTATTTCAAATGCATTTCTGAAAGAAATATTTTTTATAGCTGGAAGAAATACAGTATATAGGGACATATTTGAAAAAATAGAGAAAAATATAGATTATAGACATTTTTTTTTTGAAATTTTACATATACGAAAAAAGTGAATTTTAAAAATACATCAATATGATTTATGTTACATTAATAATGATAAAAATGTAATACATTTCATATAGTAATAAGCTTTTGAGATTTCACTATTTATTTTAAACCCACCTTAAATATTTAACAAATAAATTACAACCATTTGCAAAAATTCGATAGTTCTTTTCATTTTATGCTAAAAAAAGTTAGTTTAATCTATTTTATTCTTTAAATGTATATGATTTTTTGCATGTATATTATGTTTTTATTCAGTCATATTCGTTTTTTCACTTTATATTGATTCGAAGACAATTCAATAAAATAAGTAGGGCACAAAAAATTAGTTTCCAGTACTTAGTAGAAGGTTAAAAGATTTTGTTCATTCCATTTGTTTGCCCATAGATAGACTAGAACGCTGTGTTTTGTTCCAGTTCCACCCGAATATTTTGGAATATGCTCGTTTTTTGGGTATAGATAAAAAAGCGAAATTGGAAAAACCGAGTGATTTTTCTCGTTGGCCTATAAAAGTTTACTAAGATTATTAAATGCTCCAGGAAAGGTATTGTTCTGGATACTGTCCTGAAAATGATTACAGAATTTTTAAAACGGAATAAAAATGACGAGAATTTAAATTATTCTTATTAAATATTGAAAAGAGGAATTTTCGTTAATGCACTTTGTTGTATTATTATCAAATATTACCAGTAGATGGCGCTACGGATAGAAAGATGCCATTTATTGGAAAATTAACAGAATAATGGTTCTTTCCAAAGCGATGACGTATGGCTAGAGAAATACGAAATAAGTTGTTAATCAGTGTCGTAGAAAGAATAAGACTTCCAAGGCTTATGATTCTTTTAAACCTAAATCTTTATCAATGATTTAGTAAACGTAAATGGTGCTTGGAGCGAACCATTCCTTTTGTTCCTCTCAAGATATTTCGCTCTAAGAAGGAAATAAACATACTTGATATTATATTTCCACAACACCTTCCGAAGCTGTCGCCCTGAATATTTACAATCCCTTCTTACCCAGACGTTAGGACATTGTAGAGAATGATTGTATGCTTCTCACTGATGATCTGCTTCATTTTTTTATGTCTTAACTAGCTCCTTAAGAATAAACTCTAGGGTTAAATTGCAAATATGGGGGTTACAGAGGAATTTGTTTGCACTTTTTATTAGTACCAAACATTGTTGTCATTTCATACATTTTTGCAACGTAAGAGTTGTGCACAGACACAGTTATTAATATTTTTTTTCTCTAAGAAAATGTGAAACCCGTCCAGTCCGATGTGACTTCGCTTTGTCTTACAGGCACCATTACAGTTGGAGGCAAATCGTCCGAAGCGTTAAAGACGGCGAAAAACCTCGAAAAGACTGAATCCCCGACTTTATTTATTAGCTCCCTCTACAACAAAGGGAAGGAAACAGCTGAACATGGAGCATCTCTGTAGGAAGCAGCTGAACATGGAGTAATTTTTTAATAAAAAATTATTAGCATGAAACTTTCGATCATGTATTCACTTGTAATTTTCTGTAGTAATAATAACTCACAGAGCATCTTAATCTAAAGCGCCATCTGTCGATGACATTTTATTATAACATAAAAGAGTTTACTAATAAAAATTCCTGATCTCAAATATTAATTTCCTATAAGAAGAGTGAAAATAATTATCATAGTTTACTTATTATTTAATTTTAAAAGCTCCAATTCATTTTCAAGATATTCTGTAATTTACAAAAAAGTCGCTCCTCCCTGGCACTTGGCAATTTGTATATCTGGTTCAAGTAGCAAAAGATACTGTCCGATATCTCCATGATGTTGCTCGACATTCTGAAAACTGGCCGATATCGTGAAGATATCATAACAATGTTGTTCGGCATTTTGTACAAATCAGGGAATGACCGGCTACTACGAATAGTAACATGATTTATTAACGTCAGATAAAAAACAGCTATCATCAATTCATACACAACCTCTCCCATTGGAAGTATGACATCTTTAATGATGGAAACATTACCATTTCTGTGTCCTTCAATAAAGGGAGAAGTTATTTACTTACCTAGGAAATTCTCATTCAAGTACTAATGGCCTTCAAAGAGAGACCAGGGCACCCTGTATTAATTGAGCAAATTTTTATATTCTTTGAAATATCGAGTTTTTTTTAAAGTGACGAAATATATATTTTTTTGTACAATACAATTTGCAGTAAGTGTTCGATATGAGAATCATATGTTTTATGATTCTCAGGAAAGAAAATAGAATTATAGCGTAGGAAAGAGATCAATATTGCTTTTACGAGATTATGATAGATACGCTAAAGAATTTTTTGCTTATCCTCATATCGTACAATAATTGATACAGAGTTAATAAAATTTTATGATTCGGTTAAGTCGGAATAACAGCTAATTTGAACGCTACATGTGATTATTTTGATCTCGGGAATTTAACACTTGAAGCTGCTTCACCTCACCAAATTTCCACACCACATCAGGGTGAGTCTTGGGATTTGTTTGTACCAGACCAACCTGCAAGTTGGACGATGTCTTGCGTAGCGATTCTAACAGGGAGACTCCGTAGCTAGGCCACTGTGTCTTTGAAAAGCGATTAGAGTTATTAAGTATTCAACAAAAACAAATTTTAAATATTCTGAAATCTACAGAAAACGAAAAAGTTTAGAAAGCGTACCGAAAACTATTACTTTCATTTCATGATTTACATTAAGAGTTGATACTTTTACAGCAACACTTTTAAAAAAAAGATGTTTCACCTATTTTTCAAAATTGATTGGAAACATTAAATAAATGAAAAAATACCATATTTATTGTTCATTAAGATCAAATTCACTTAATATTCTGAAGAATTTCTAAGTAGAATTTTGCGCGAATGCAGCCTTTTGGCATATGGATAACAACCATACAACAAATTACATCGGTTAAACAGCAGCTATATTCTTCATATATTTTAATGATAAGAGTTAAACAAGTGCAACCACTTCACGTAGAGAATTTTCATATATTAATTTAGACAAAATCCTACTTTTGTATCTTCAATGAACTTCTTTCTTATAGAATCATCCAGAATTGTATTTGTATGGCTTTTCACACCAGTTAATCTAAGTTCTCCTCACGCATCAATAGCTCCATTCCTTGACAAGATAAAGAAAGTTCTTTTATCTTCGCAATAATTGATCAGAGATAAAAAAAAATACGAACTGAAAGGAACGGAAATCACAATTAATCTGTACCTAACAACAGTTCATAATTACTTCCTTCCTATAAACTGTATTTTATTCCTTGGAAGTTCGTCTTTCTATGTCAACTAAACTTCTCGCTGACTAAACAAAAGAAAGGAATGCATAAGGTTGAGCAGAAGTTCTAAGGAACAACTGAATGATTAGTGTCTAGAACTTCATATTGATTGAATAGAAGAAAGAAAATGAAATCTTTAGAGCTAGATAAATGTTTGAAGCTCTTACGAGGAGAATAGAATGTGCTTTCGTTGTGAATATTATAGGATCTTCTGAATTCTCAGTATTTAATAAAGTATTACCTCGCAGTTCCTTTCTGTTGGGTTATCCTATATTATTTAATGTTACCATAACGGCCTCGCATGAAATATATTTCAATAACATTACTTTAGTATATACATTTGCATATGAAAATAAAATCTACGATGAAAGGTTTATTTTTGATAAAGAAAAATTATTTCAGAAGATTGTTACTAAACGACATAAACAAGCTATTTTTCTTAATTGTTTCTTTTTGTTGATGATGAAATGAGTAATTAGGCCTTGAACTTCAAACTGACTGAATAAAAGAA
>JAPMOR010045883.1:201693-266801 GCA_026543865.1 Argiope aurantia | reverse complement strand
GTATTTATTACACCGAAAGAAATGCCTGCGCCAATCTTATATAATTCCAAAGATCTTCAGGTCTTTCAATTTGAATTGATTATTAGACATCGATTCTTTATTTTCCTGCGCCTAGTAGAATGCAGAAAATGCTGGAAAGCTTCCATGCTTTTTTTTTTTTTTGAAAGAATGTAAATATCCGCAAGAGATTTCTAATGACCTTAACTGCATCGAACTGCATATATATAATTTTGTTTTCCGCGCCCTAAACTGTTTCTGCTAACGCCATTCAAAGTAAAAATAATTGGAGGGTCTCAGAGCCATCTATTGAGTTAGTTAATATGCAACGGAAAATCTATTTTTATTTTAGGCAAAAGACTAATCCCAAATCATCTCTTTTTTTTTATTAAAATACTAGCCGCCTTTGGCGACCAGCCGGTTCGCCAATCTTAATACTCGTTAAAATTTTAGTAATTAAATATTTTATGTAAGTCCTGCTTCAATAGCTTCTTCATTAAAATATTTTAAAACTTCAAATTTCAATTCACTCATAATATTATAAAGGCCTTTAGTCATAACGTAATCTGTATCTCTCTAATTTTCTGTTATCTCCCGTAGAATTTATGCTTTAAATTAAAGTGGAAATGATTAATCTGCAATTAATATAATAATATTTATTACTGAAACAAAGCATTTTTTTTTTTTTTTTGTAATATGATTACTGAAAACAGAGTCACTGAGCATTTAAACCTTATGGGCACTAAAGAATATCTTTCTTGATTTATGTAATATCTCAAGAATTTGTCAACAAAACGTTTTCAGATTCATCAAGCAGGTCTATTAATTAACAATATTTAATTTTAAATGTATCAAAAACTAAGGAAATAAACAGAATCGTTTAAAATTATCGGTCGAAAACAGGTAAAAAAAGTTACTTAAAAAACGATGAACTTAAACTAACATAAATACAATTTAATTACAAAAGCATACATTTAAACTAAAAATAATTCCGCTTCCGTTGAAAATAGATGTAAACAATCAGAATACAATGCGCATGCGTGAATTTTCAACGCCAGTTACGGTAACGTAAAGGCGTGAATTTTTCTACGCCAGTTGGGGTAACGCTATGCAGATTAGAAATTTTTAATTTCCTTTATTCTGTTTTATTTTAATTCAAAAGTACTGAAAGATCTGAAAGATAAATTAATTAACAATTTTTAATTTTAAATGTATCCAAAATTAAGAAAATAAACAGAATCGTGTGAAATAATCGGCCGAAAAATGTTAAGCCTAGCCTCATTACTATTGGGAAAAAAATCTGAAGCCTTACTCATTTAGGAAATTGGGGAAAGTTAGGTTTTAATTAATAATTAAAATTCTAATTAAAAATTTTAAAAAAGGGATCCCAGGTGCACATCCCCGACCTCCAAGGTATACATGTACCAAATTTGGTAGCTGTAGGTCAAATGGTCTGGCCTGTAGAGCACCAACACACACACACACATACACACATTGAGCTTTATGCAAGTATAGATTAATATTGCAGTAGTTTCTGGGAAATTCACTCTTAGTTAAATTTTTAATGAGATTATTTGTTGCTTCAATATAGGAAATTTTGTTACTCGATTAATTACAAACTCTTTTATTTCTCTGCGAACATCGGTACTGATGTTGTAGCAATGTTTTCTGGTTTCCATTTTAGTTTTTCTTGAATATTTTTAAAACTCTCAATTCTCACACTACACGCTTGTATCAAATTGTAGAATATGAAATTCCTTACATTTTCAAGCTTTTATTTTTCTTTAAGTTTTAACATCATTGCAAATATGGGTTCTAAACTACTTTTTTGTTTTCATTTACGAGCTCCTAGATAATCAAATTCACATATTACCAGCATGAAAAAAAAAACTTTTAAGAATGTGCTTTCACTTTTAAAAAATGGCAGTTGAAACACCATTTGTTATTTTTTGATTAATTTTTTACAGTTTCCAACAGTTTATCGACCCTCTATTTTACGATTTTCGCCTACTAAACATCGTTTGGGACCCCATGTTGTATGGTGATTCTTTATCCTCTGACGCCTACTATCACCCCTCTGAATTTGACGGTCGAATTCGGCAGCACCCTGCATATTGCACTTAAATTCAAAACGTTTATTTTGTTCACTTAGAAGAAAAGTTTTAAAAAATTATCTTTGATGAGTTTAATTTTTTTAAAATATATTTTAATATAAAAACTATGGCAAATATAAGCTTATATAATAATTCGCAAAATTTATTGAGCTGTATTTTTTAAAAAAATAGTTATCTCTCCTTTTTTTAAAGCTGAATACAATCCTTTAAGTTTTTAATTACTACGAAATTTCTGGAGGGGAAACTTCTCACCCCCAACTTAACTCAAGTCAAGAAATTCTTCAGTTTAATTGTTTCCTAGAGGCCTGAACAACTTTATAAATTTTTTTCATGTTTTATCTTATTAGAATGAAGCAACTGCAATTCTACGGGATTTCTTTTCTTTTTTTCCCCCTCATATTTTTAAAAAGAAAACCACGATCAGTATAGGGTTACATATAACACGGTTATTTCTGGAAGTGAAAGTTTAGAGTAGTTAAAAATATTTCTATTAGTTTTATATATCTATATCTATATCTATATCTATCTATCTATCTATATATATATATATATACTGGGTATAATAATTGTATATTTTGGCACATTTTCAAATTATCAGAGATATGATTTTCCTCGATTTTTTGAGAGTAAAAGAGTAATTGGCCTATTATTTTTCTCTTGTGTTCTCTTTTTAAATCCAGTTGCAATGGATTAGTTTGCCAGTTGTACCATTTCATAAAGCATTATTATGAATATTAGCAGAATAAATATTTATTATCACAGAAAGAATCTTGCGTTTTAGATGTCATTCTTATATATTTATACGAAAACTTCTGAGAGACGAATCTATTTAGCAGTCTATATTTTTATGAATGAGAGAGAGGAAGAGCGTAGCAATATTTATTTATACGCAATATGCATTAAGATGAAAAAATCATAAAATTTCTTTTGAAAAAATAAAGCAAATAGATTTTCTGAATTACAACTACACTCACTCTACGTATCTGAATGAGTAGTAATGATCTAGGTATGCACCCATCCAGAAAGTATAATCATTTCAAACTGGGACATTAATGATATTATTTTAATGATAATATAATTCAAAACAAAATAATGAAATTCAATATACCATAAAAGTTAGAAAAATGGACTCCTTAAAAAAAAATTACGTTTTACACTTCCATAGGTTCGAAAAACACATTTTTGGAAAATGTCTCTCTGCCTGTTTATCTATCTGACCTTGACAAAGATAACTTGAAATGCTTTGAGCTAGATTAATAAAATTTGGTGTATGGTATTGACACCAAATTTCTATCAAATTCTGAGCAAAATCTATTCAGGAGAAGTCTATCGGTCTTACTGTTCGGATATAAGTTAGCATTATGTTAATTTATATCAATATATATTATCTTCAAAACGAAAAGAGCTAGATGAATGAGATTCGGTACAAAGATTTAACATTTATATCGAAAACACCTGTTAAATTTAGAGCCAAATTCAATGAGTGGTTGAGTTTAGTTTAGTTTAGTTATATTAACGGCCCGTTTGGAGCAACACTAGGGCTATTTTGGGACGGACCTTTAATTTTGAACCACGGTCAGATGACGGGGATGACACCTGAGCTGGCACCCCCCTCTCCACACCACACCACACCAGCGGGAGGACGTTTGGTCAGGACGGATTTAACGTGCAACAGACCCCCTTACACGACGGTTCTTCGGTGGAATCGGGTCTCGAACACGCAACACTCTGGTTCCGAAGCCGAGACCTTACCACCAGGCCACCGCGGCCCTTCAATGAGTGGTTGAACGCCTATGAATATGTATTTTCAGAAGCATGTAAGCGCATTTAATTCAAAACCACAATGTCAAATGTATCAATTATGCTATGTGATTTTATAACTTCATTTGTAGTTAGTTCTGTGTCGAATTTAGTTTCAATTGGATGAGAAAAAAAAAACGCGTCTAAAATACAAATTCGCTTTTATTAGAGAGAATGCGGGAAAGTTTTGAGGAGACAATGCCCATTAGTTACCCTTAATTTAAACATGAGGCGAACCCGAAATATTTTATTCCCGAAATATTTTTTTCAAGCCGGAGCAAAAGGTGAAAAACCTGGAAGTCTAAAGTCTTAAGAAGAAAAAAAAAAAAAAAAAAATACATTAACTTTTTCTTTTAATAGCATTAAGTGAAAAAAAAAATATTTTTTGAAGCTAAAAGAAAAGTTTGGCTTCTGATTTCAAACGTCTGAAGCAATAGATCTCGAGAGCGGCAAAAGCCTCTCAGCATTTGCCACGCTCTCATATCCAAAGGAAAGGGATAGGATAGTTGGGGGTGTACGCAAATAAATTTGGCATGATATGCCCGAGATAAAAGGGGTCACTGTCATCTTTTCCAAAAATACAAGGTGATCTTGGCAGCGGTTATCGGCTAAAGGATTTTTACGGTTTTCGCAAGTTTATTTGCTTTGGATTGTTTATGTATTTTTGTTTTTGTTTTATATTTTCAGTACACTCTGGAGAGCTTCACCGAAATGCGTCAAGTATCTTGGAGTTTCGAACCCTACACGGGTGAGTGTATATTCTTCCAGTAAGATTGTTTATCCAAAAAATATTTTTTTAAAAAAAGATTTCATTTAAATATACCTTGGCTGGAAGGTTGGCGCGGCATGTCGAAACACGGCGGTCCATTCAGATGATTCGTCGGCTTTTTCAGATTTCGTAATTGCTGTGTTGATGGAAAAGTGAGAAGTCTGTTTTCTGAAGCCGGCGTGCTTATGTATATCCCAGTTTACATATGTAGCGTTAACAAAAAGAGAATATTAAATTAAATCTTAAATACGAAGATAAAAGTGATTTCTTTTCGCACATTATGTATGTGATAATAGAAGCCTGCCGGGGTATTGGCTACTCTAATACAGAAAAGGAAACAATACACAATGGAACCTCGCTTAACAAACATAATTCGTTCCTGAATCTTACTCGTTAGAGAAATAACTTTTTTTTTTCTTAGGAATCCACCTAAAATAGAACAACATGTACCATTCTGAAAAAAAAAATGCTCAAACAAATTTGTAAAAAGTAATTTTATTGTTTATAATGCAAGCTTTTGATAAAAAATTCTTTAAATACATTTGTTTTTGACTATGTTTAAAAATTTGGAGCAATATCGTTAAATGAATTTGTAGTTGCATATAGCTACTAGCTTATTAAGGTGAAGATTTTCAGCGTACGATGGAATAGGTTCCTGTGCTTTCAACATCTCCCTTATTTCATTGGAAAGTTGTTGATCTATTGTATTTATTATTCCTTCTTTTCCTGACTAACTTACGTCCGCAGTTTTTTGCTCTGGGCTTATGGTCACAGAATTCTCTGTGACCATAAGCTCTTCGATAATTCTCAATATGTTCTTCCAGCAGCTCATTAATGCCGTTGATATCTCAAGCCCCAGGTAAAATAATGTTGACTAAATATAAAATCTTGTCGATTAGACAGGCATTTGCTCAAACTCTTCGGAATCACGTTCGACAACGATATCCGATCTAAGCTTCTTCCATGCAGATATAAGGTTCTCTTCAATGAAGTGCTCAATACAGACATACAGACTAATCCAGTATGTGACAGTGTCTCCTCGCTATTCGTTATGCGAAGCATCGATTGTTACGCTGGTCGCATTTTTCCATTTTGTTTTGCTCGTCATACAAAGTGCTCGTTACGAAAATAATATTCTTGTTATATTGTGCATTCCTATTAGATAATTTTAGAAATTCACAGTTTGCTATCACGACTCTGATCAAGATGTAACACAAATCTTAAAATCTTGATTTCTATCTGTAAGCTTCTCATTTATGTATCACTTCCAAAATAAGACTATAATTCCTCTTTTTATCGAATTCGCTTGTATTTCCAATTTGAATTTAAGTAAATACTTTTGATTAAAAAGGACTTCAAAACGTCATAATTTAAATTTCATGTTATTTGATATATTGGTGTATAATTTATCCACCCCCCCCCCCCCTCCTCTACTCCGGGCAACTGCCACCCAGCAGCTGATTTCATCTCGGGTTCAGGATGTCCAGAACTTAATTCGTTATGGAAAAATGACTACGAATACAGTATATTTAATCATGCTTTCTTTGAAGTCACTATCTCCAGCAGTTATGAATTTTTGCCATTGTTAATACGTTAAGCGCCAAGCTGACGTTTCCTTTCTTTCCATCTGACGCGCGATTTCTGCAGATTTTTTTCGAATTTTAGATTCATTTTTCACACAAGATGTTTACACTAATTTAATGCAGTCCATTAAAATATTTTGATTAGAAATATTTAGTCGCATTTATTAAGGTGTTATAGAATATATTTATATCATCGTGATTTGTAACATATTGCTCCCTTTCTTCTTTTTTCCCTCCTTATAATTATATTGCATTATAAATAGCACATAAATGTTATTCGAGCATTTCCTTGTATCTTGTATTACGTGCTGGAAAAACACAGAGATTTTTTTTCCAGATTTGAGTGGCAGCCTTGTTAAATTAATTATCAATTAATGGTGATAATTATTAGAAATTTATTATTTCTAAAAATGTTAACATATAATATTGTCATTGGGTTTATAATTTTTTTTTAAATTCTAGAACATCAGAAATTGAATGAAAAATCGAATCCAAATTTTCTGTTTCATAAAGATGGGCGAAGTTATATAATAAGATTGAACTAAATTTAATGCAGTTTCAATGATTTTAATATGTGACAGATTAATATGGGATTTAGCTGGTTTCCTCTTTTGACTGATGGATTTATTTCTGTAATTTTTTTAAAAGGTGGCCCTCTAGACGAAGTGAATGAATCAGATCCTCCTCCTGAACCTTGGGATATTGAATGTCCTCTGCCCAAACCTTTCCAAGTACATTCCATGACTATAGATATTCCACACACCGACGTCTTGATGACGTGTCACGTGTGCGGGGGTATTGGAAGCAAAAGATGCACGGCATGCTCTGCTGCAGGATGGGTGAGTTTCACAACAAAAAGTAAATGTACATGTTGTGTGTCATTACATTCAGAAGAAATATGGAATTATGGAAGGAAATAAATCATGGCAAAATCTAATTGCATACGATATTGCTATTGTTACAAACCTGCAATTCGGCTTCCCAGCATAGTTTGTTCCATCAATAGAAAGAAAGTTTTACAGTCATCTGAATGGGACTAGCGCGTCGGAGGTCCCAGAGCTTGGCGACAAACTTGGCGACCATTTGGCGACTTGGCGACAAATTTGGCGACTTTGGCGCCAAAATAGATAATACCCGAAACTTCGAGCATTGTCCCGATCCGTCCAGTAGGAACCGAGATACGCCTCGAACGTTCCTGATTGGTTGAGAGGCTTCTAGCCCCGCCTCCTGAGACCTATAAAAGGGTCCACAGCTGCCAGAGAAGTCAAGTAAAGTCCGAGTTGGGAGACGACGAAGCCAGTAGTCAAGAGACGACGGAGTAGTCCGAGTTCGAGAGCAGCAGAGTCGAGTCGACGAAGTCAGTAATCCGAGCCAGAGTCGGAGAAGTAGAAGACGGAGTTGTCGGAAGCGACTGAGTCAAGCTCGTGCTGAACTGAGCTGTGCGCTACTGTCTGCAGTAGATTCTGGTTGTATGCTGCTGTGTATGATGTTGTATGCTACACGTCTCGGGTGAAGATAATCGTCTTCTGTGCTGTATATAGTTGTCGCTTTTGTGCTGTCCTGTGTGTCTTCGTGTAAATAAACGTCGTTGTTTTTATTCTACTTCTGCCTGATTATTGAGCGTTCTCCACACCATATCACTCCCACTATCCAAAAGAACCCCGGTAAAGAAAATTTCGCAACACTATTTATGTTTCTTATTGGAAGCATAGAAAAAGTATTATAATCATCAAATAACTCAAACTCAAGATTTTGACGAATCTGCATTTTAAAGCTCCCCGAGTTCGAAAAACACATTTTTGTAAAATATCTGCCTGTGACAAAGATAACCCAAAAGCACTTTGATATTTGCGGATGAAATTTGGTATGTAGGTTTTACACCATTTTTTAAAATTTCTATCAAATATTGATGTGTTCCCTACGTAATCAATTTATATCTTATTATATCATAAGGCCTATAAATGTCAGTAGTGATTTTTTAATAAAATAAATATTAACCAAAATTTCTATTAACATCAGCGAATAAGATTCGTTCTGTATAAATATTTTCTCAATTTTTATAAATAATTTTTGCATTATTAATTTGAGGGGGGATAAAGAGATCAGAAACTTAAACTTAATTAACCACTTTTAAAGCTAGTACTCTTTAAATTAAATTTTAGGAGTTACAAGACATTTTTTCAATGTATTTAATAGAGAATATTTACAGAGGAATTAGCATATTATTACATAAATTTAAAACAACTGAACAGCGATTTTCTAAAATTTCAGCTTGCATAAACGCCGAAATGACAATTTCTCAACATGCATACAGACATTTTAATGTTCTTAACTATGGAAGTTCATTTGGTTAATGGCAAAATCAGGTCTTAATTTCGCTGGCGCATGAAAAATATAATCCACGTCAATTTTAAATGTTAAGCACAGGTATAATACCAAATTTATAAGACTTTATAAATTTCTGTTCTAGGAAAGATGCTCTCTTTGTCTTGGTGATGGACACAAAGTATCCTTACAAGGGTACAGGGAGCGTTGCTATCGGTGTCTGGGCACTGGAAGAAAAAAGTAAGACCTTTTCACACATTTATTTTGTCGACATTTCCAGACAGTGCTTTTTATATTCTTTTGTATTCGAATCTACAAATTTCATGTATATTCCAATCTATACTTTTCTCTATATTTAATCTCTTCTATTCTGTATTTTATTTTCTTATATTCTTGTGATTCCTATTTCTATTCTTGTATATTATATTCTATCTGCATTCAACAACTTCCAAACAGTGCTTATTGCATATGCCAAATTTGTCACAACTGCAGCGGTTATAATTTATTTGTTCATAGAATTGGTTAGATAATAACTGAAACTGTTTTTTAATAGAAATTCCACATGATCCTGAAAGATGTTCTGTGAAAATAAGAAAATGATATTAATTTTAATATTTTTAAAGCTTTTCCCTTTCGTAATCGCGTGTAACTAGTGTCTGTTTTAGAAGAAATAATATTTTTAAAAAATGCATGTAACCTTTTCAATTTTATATTACTTTTACACTACTTACACATTTGTGGTTCCATATGAAAGCATTAAAAGTCGTCAAAAAATTCTTATCTTGATGAATCTTCTTAAATCTAAGGGAACAATTATTTATTTCATTTCTTCTTGTGTGGCCATCTGCCTTTTTGAGTATTAGATAAAAAGAAAACAGATTAAATAAAGTTGATACTGTTAATCGGATTTCCTGTACACTGATTTTCATATCCTTCTAACGAATTTGGAAATTTGTAGCATGCATCTCTGCCTCTCTATCTTTAAAATAAGCCTACTATTCCCTTAAAAAATTATATAATATAGAAATTTAATAATCTATTTTTTACATGTACTATTGAAAGCTACCACATTAGGTGAAGATTCTATGCACTTGCTATCATTTTTCAGTATACACTGAAGAACCAGAAAAATTGGTACACCTACCTAATATCATGCTGAAACACTCACGAGTAAGCGCCACGAAATCTCAAATTGGCATGGCATCGGCTCGACTGAAGGTATACTAGAATCAATTCATCTCTTCAGAAAAGCGCATTGTTTGGCATTATAGATATCTTCAATACTGTTTGTGTCTGGGGTTTTTGATGACCAATAGAAATGTCTAAAGACAGAAGAGTGCTCCTGCAACCACTCAGAAGAAATAGTCGCCTTGTGAAGAGTCGTGTTATATTGCTGGAATTGTCTAAACACGTCGAATTGCGCAATAGACATGATTGAATATGGTTCTTGTAATGAATTTGGTTGATGGGGCGTCTAACCTCGGCAGGGGTGGCTTATCTCCTGTAATGATAAAGCTGGATAAGAACTTTGCCTTCGTTGTTTTTACCGTGACAGTACACATGAATATGTGTAGGTAAACGGACAAGATGCGTAAATATTTGTCGCTTGTGAGATCTCGCATACATACCAAATGCTCCAAATCACGCCAACTGCCCATACCCTCTCGGAGACTAAACTGAACCATTTCCTGTTCACATATAAAATCCATGGAAATAAAGGCATGTAAAGTCCATACAAATGGAAAAAAGATTCGTCAGGCAAGGCTATATGTTTCATATCATCAAAAGTCCAATAGCGGCGTTTTAGATCCCAGGCAAGGCGTAAAGTTTTGTGACGTTTAGTTAAAATGGTACACGAGTCTACTTTCGATTCCAAAAGTCCATATCAATGATGGTCTGTTGAACAGTTCGCAATTGATATTTGTTGATGCCCAGTTTTGAAATCCGCGGCAATTTGAGGAAATGTTGCAAGTCTATCCCATTTAAAGATTATCCTCAATCTTCGATTATCCCATTCTTTCAAGATCTTTTTCTAGTCGCCACATTTTCGGAGATTTGATATTTTAACTGATATTTGATATGCATGGTACATTCGTGAAATATTAGATTTGAATTCAAATTTCATCACTACCCTTGAAGATGCTGTGTCTCATCTCTAGTATGTCTACTTTAACATCATATTCAAAATCACTTAAATCTTAATAATCTGCCATTGTAACATTAAGAACCGATCTAACAGCTTTGCCAGACGCCTACTGTCTTATAGAGATCGCATCATGTTACGCGGATTGGCTGCATGGCTTCGTCATTAGCGCTTATGCACATCTATATCAGACTTTCTTTTTTTTTTGGGGGGGGGGGGGCTTTTCAGGAAATTTCAAAAATAAGTTTATTATTTTGCGAAAATTCAAATTTAGGGAACAAAATTTCTATTATTATTATATTGCAAAATGTTCAAAATATTTGTTCTCAAATTCTGCTGAACATTTCATTAAAAGAAATGAATCCGAATCTATTTTCTTTTCAGATGTTGGAAATGCAATGGAGAAACAATAGCGGTTTGCTTAACATGCAGCGGGACTGGCCAAATTCGTTGCTTCATAAACATCACAATATCGTGGTATGTTCTGATTCATTGCTATACAGCAAAGGTGTTGCCAAACTCGGCAAATAAATATTTATGAAATTTATGCATCACGATTTCATTGAATTTTGGTTTCGAATCTGAAATACATTAGATCTTCATTATGCCAATTTGCGTAAAATTATGTCGTACTTATTCTGTTTCTGTAAAGAGAATGGAAGAAACAAAAATAAATTTTCTTTCAGGAATTAAAAAAAAAATCAGATCTCCTTTCAGTTTTAGTTTGAAATCCAGAAATGTACCGCTTAAACTCTTCTTAAACTAATCTGTAGTAAGTGCTTCGAAAGCAATAGGACAAATAATGTCTGATTAGTTAGATATTCTTTGATGAAATCATCTGCTTTAAAAGGTAGGTCATTCCTATTTATGTGTAATGGGCAATGTAAATAAATTTAATTAATAAATTATTATAAATTTTTTGACATATTTCCATATTTGCTAGACCGTGTGCTGTTTGTGACCTTTGTTAAGTATTTGCTACACTGTGAGACATTTGTTACGCTCATACTCGTGATTTACATGGAATTCAGTTATATTTTATGACAATTTGTATTTTGCGTGGTTGTTTTTATGGTGAACGTAAGATTTTTATCAATGAGGTAGTGCTTGAATTTCATATTTAACGATCAAACAGAAAAGAAAAACATGTATTTTGCAGAAAAGAAAAGCGGCTTCTGTTTCTGATTTGAACAATTTCAGTGTAAAATTTGGTAAAATTAATTGGCAGCAATTATACAATGGATTTCAAAATCGGTATGATGCGCCATTTTTGTGTTCCCTTCTACTTGCTTCTTGAAAAAATGAAAACACTCAGTTAACAACATAACTCAGTTCAGGTAGTGGCATGTGAGATTACAGCTTACAACACAATTTTGACGCCAGGGGAACTCATAAGATTATTCATTGCATTTACTGTAAAACTTACTGATATCATGTTTATGAGATTTTGTTTTCTAAAATAAGTGATTTAAATTCTAGATATTTGGATCTATTTTTTCCCATCTCTTGGTTTTTCTTGGGGGGAGGGGATATATTCAATATTTTTCTTTGAAATGATTAAATGACCAAGTCCCCTTCAAAAAAAAGTGTGACAGTTTTTCCAAAAACTTTATGGTCGGTCGGTTTTCTTTTTAAACTAAATTTTTATTCGGTTTTTTTTTTTTTTTTTTTTTTTTTTTTGCCATATAAGTTGAAACTGTTGATTTTGTGACGTTAAGTGCTCAAATATTATTTGTCATCTTCAATGGGTATGTCTCCAAATATTTGTGTGGAGAGATGTTTGCGAAGCATTGCGAATCTTTAATGCTTCTCGGTTCCAAGCATTTACTTCTGCATCATCAGTAGTCGGTTGCGGAGATGACGAAGACGAGTTCGTTCGATTAATAAACTGCCGAATTTATGTCTATTTTACAGGCAAAATCCGCAAAGAGGTGATCCTACGTCGATTGCATTATTGCTCCAGTCGCTGTTTTGTCGTCTAAATAAAAAAAAAATTGTGCATATAATGATACTAGAAAGTGGAAAATTGATTACAAAATTGAAATGTTGCCTCATTAAATAATCGGCTACATAGATAAAAAAGACAATGCGATATAGTAAATGCGTAGCCAGAGATTTTTGTTAAATTTGTGAATTTTATAATAAATTCATTTTACCACCGGTATGAGTATAATAGTTTACTCGTAATGTTTAATGATATGCTAATAAGATAAAACTTAATAAACAGAAAATACAGAAATAGAAAAGTAAATGTGTTGTATTGAGATGATGCTACGCGAAGTATCGTTTGTAGCTTTAAATGGTTTACATTATTTAAAAGGCTTTCATTTTGAGATAGCTGTGATACAAAAATAATTGATATCAATAATATCTCAATTTTATTTTAGGTCGAATCACATGGACAGCGATATTTTGGAACCTTCAGATGCTTTGGCTGTCAGTGAAAAACTGGAATATGCCAACGGATATTTAGTTTTCCAGGATGAAAAACCATCGGTATTAACACTTCCATGCGATTTTTTTTATTCAACTACAAATTCAGCGAATTGGGTATAAACTTCTGGTAGTTATAGAAACTAAATTACTAAAACGTAGGATTTAAAATGAGAAAAGGAAGCACATAAGGGAAAAAACTTTTATGTCATAAAAATAAACCGATCATAATATGACTTCTGAATGTATTAAAAATCGTAGATTTACTTTCTGAGACTTTACATATGTAGATATTCATTTAAAACAGAAATGACATATATCAGTCCTTTGGAGCAACGCTAAAATATTAATTTAAAATCGGCTGTCTTTTTGACTGTTGCAGATTATTATTGTTCCATGCCAATCAGTTTCTAATCTGAGATACCTTTAAATGATAACAACCGTCATAGTTGAAAAAGGATGAATTCATTCTTAAGCCAAACTTCATGACGTAGCAACTGAGTGATCTAGTATACGCTCATTATTTTTACCAAGACTTCCTCAAGCGTGTTACAGAAAAATCCGTCACTCACTGGGTATGCGGCGAAAATTCGAAAAACTCGATAACAGGTAACGATGCTTAATTCGTGAATAAAGCTTTAAAACACAAGTAACAAAGCACAGATAATGTACATAAAGGCAGCACTTGCAGTAGCTCAAATGCCGGCAAATCGTTAGTAAAGAGAATTAGAGAGAACTCTCAGCAGCCCAAAGTGCTCAGAGAGAACGCGCTGGAGATGAATATTCCAAAAAGAAATATCCGCCTCTACTATTCTCTTCAGTTTTTTTTTTCACTCTTGTCCCCTGTTTCGGAGTCTGCATTCATTTGAAAATAATTACAATATCTAAAAAACTCTCTTTATTACCATGAAACAAACTAGGCATGAAAGCAATATTAATGATTCGTAACAAGAAATATCAAATTTATATTCCGTCTAATCAAGAAAGTATATAATCATAGAATTTCCCTAACACCAGCCATTGCATTAACAAAGCATACGAATTAAACAGTGTCACCAATTTTCTAAATAAACAGCATTATCTATTTCATTAAAATGATATTTTCGGTTCTTTTTCAATGAAAGTTACAGAGTAAAATGAGCTACTCTCTCTCCATATATATATATATATATATATATATATATAATATACAAAATGGCTCTATAATTAAAATGGCCCTATTCAGAGCCCTCAAGAGTCAGCTCTACCCATCGATTTACGTTATATTGATCATGGGGAAAAGATTTCTATAATAAAAAATATTTCAAATTTTGACCATCAGAGGTCACTTTTTAATAATTCCTCTTACAAATAAGTGAAATCTGTGAAGAGACTTGTAGCCAAAACCTAAAAATCATTCTGCGTGCCTTTGTCATTGTTGATCATGTACTTACAGATGAAAGATTGAGCTTTACTGGTAAAACTGGGTTACAAAAACGGCAACAATAGCTTAGCTGCATTGTGTGATTATCGTTGGAAACGATATTAAGGGATTACAAAAACGACCAATGTCGAATAAAGGTTTGATGAAGATGGTTAGAAAATTGGAAGAGACGAGATTTGGGTGTCCTGCCAGGAAGAGGGCGGAAACCGGTTGCGAGTGAAACTGTCGAAGTTGCATTGCTGTGATTAAAAAAGCCTCCAGTTTCAGCTATTCTTCAGCAAGTGCTCGATCGGTGTCGCGTGGTTGGCAGTACGGAAAATTCTGTGATCCATTTTAAAATGATATTCACATAAGATCCACGTGGTGTAAATGCTGCCACCAAACACGCTATGAATTTGCTAGCCGAAGTTTGGCGAGAATGGATGTTGATGACGCGTGGCCTTCTGTAGTCAGAAGAGACGTACTTTTCTTTTGATGGAGCTGTGAATAATTAAAATTGCCGCATATGGGAAGTTTCACCTCCAAATGACTTGCACCAACAACAACTGATGACGTGACTGCATGGTGTGAATTTACTGCTCATTTTATCCTCTGACCGTTTTTCTTTGAAACTCACTCCTCAAGGTCCTAAAACGTGCTCTGTCACGAGTGCACGGTGTAGTGAACTTCTTCAACAGTAAGCCATTCTTTTTTTATAGGAATAGCAATGTTTGCAGACTACTGCTTCGTGCAAGATGGAGCAATTCCCCACATTGGGTGCCAAGTCAAAGAGCTTCTTCGTGATAACTTTGGCGAAAATCGTGAAATATCTTGAGCTTTTTTAGATTCTTGGTCTCCTCGTTCACCTAACTTAAATCCCTGTGATTTTTGGTTGTGTGGATTACTAAAAGACCGTGTTTATGGGGTGGTATTTACTTGGGTTGAAAGCCAGCATTACACGCCATGTTACTGCAATCCCTCAAGATTTTTTTTCGCTCCACCAATGAAAATACTATAATGCTCTTTCAACACGTAATTGATGTCAATGGAGAAGGCGTTGAATACATTCTATAATTGAATAAATTTTAATTATTTTGAAATATTTTTTGTGCTTCTTGAGGCTGCACAATTCCCCTTGATGGTCAAAATTTGAACTATTTTTTTTATTGCAGAAGTTTTTTCCTCATGGTCCATATAACGTAATATTCTTTCATCAAAATCCGATAGGCAGAACAGATTTTAGAGGGGATTGAGTTGCGTCACTTTAATTATAACCATCCTGTTCGTGGCTGGGCATTCATTACTTGTTGTATTTCTAGTATTATCTCTATCTAGTAATACTAGTAGAATCTCTAGTATTATTACTTGTTGTTGAATGGCAAAAACAAATGTAAACACACCATCATACGAATTTCAGACAGCGTCCTTAAACATTTTTACAACTTCATTGAATACAACGCACTGCTTAGGTAACTAATAAAGTTGCAAAATATTATTAGAAATGTTCTGAAATAATTTGCCGTGTCACCGAAAAGTATATTCAGTCAGACGAAAGAGATATAATAGAAATCAAAAAAGATATTTCAAATTTAAAGAGCTATCGAGCGCAAAAATAGACTTAACTGTCAGATAAATAATCATTATGACTTGCCTACGGAAATTGACGTTCATATCTTCCAAAACAATTACCTAGTTAGCAATTATCTAATAGACTTTGCATTGTCTTAAGACTCAAAAAATATCTTATTAATGATGTCCATTTTGTTCCTATACATTAAAAAATTTTTAATTTAATTTGATAATTTTCTGTAAAAATGTTTATAAATGCTGTGAAAAAATTCAAACTCATTCAGCTAAATATTCAATCGCTTGTTTTTATCACTCATTAACTTTGTAGTTGGATTTTCACTTCTGCTTTTATTTCGTGAAATATAACTTCTTAATTTGCAATAAACTGATTTAATTGAATTCATGTTTTCCATTCGTTTCAAATAACAAGGTAAAACATTTTTAGTGCATTGCATATTAATCATTTAATAGCTTAAAAAGTCAATATTCGAAGTTCAGTTACTGGTTGTCCAAAATGGTCATTAAATATATCCTAACCAACAGGATTTATTATAATATTGTAACCATCAAAATACATCCAAAACAAACAGTAACGCCAAAAGACAACTGATACACAAGCAGAGAACAATCCTCATAAACATTTCCAAATTAATACTAATGCATCAAGTTTTGTTAATAATTCCGAGTCAGAAAGCAAAAATTAATACAAGAAATCCTAGCGTGGTTTCCTTTCATTCCAACAGAATTTGACATCATTCTGAAATTCTTTTGTAATTCGATCAAAACTTGTCCACTTTCAAATCTATAATTTTCTAATGTATTTTTCTATCAGATAGCAAATGTGAAATTGGTTTTCCATTTTGCCACAACCATTATAACCATCTAAAGAATTGAATAACCCAATATTATTCCAATTCTCGTTGAAATCTGCATGTTTATTTAAAACATCTTGCAAAATTTACGTAGTACAAAATATATGAATACAGAATAATAGTTTTTTCTCTTATATTGTCATTATAGATTCCATCTGTGACTTTTCCTGTGAAAGACTTGCAAATGATTGCTACTGCGATTCTCGAAAAACACCGAAACATTTCGTTTTCAGAAAAACTACTTTTACAAGTAAGTATTATGTAGTATGTAGGGATTTGTGTAATAGTTGATTGAAGAAAAAGATCATTTTTCTTCTAAGTTGAAAAGATAATTTTTTTTAGAGAGAATAAAAATCATTTCCACATATAATGCAATTCGAAATTTCATGAAAAAGTGTAAAATATTTTGTTCAGTTAATTAAAATGTCAAAAATAAAAAAGAATAATCAAACGATACGAGAGAAAAAAAGAAGGTAAGGAATAAGGTGATCTAATAGATTGCATGTTAGCAGTGAATGGGCCGCGGTGGCCTGGTGGTAAGGTCTCGGCTTCGGAACCGGAGGGTTTTAGGTTCGAGACCCGATTCCACCGAAGAACCGTCGTGTAAGGGGGTTTGTTGCACGTTAAATCCGTCCTGACGAAACATCCTCCCGCTGGTGTGGTGTGGTGTGGAGAGGGGGGTGCCAGCTCGGGTGTCGTCCTCGTCATCTGACTGCGGTTCAAAATTACGAGGTCCGCCCCAAAATAGCCCTAGTGTTGCTTCAAACGAGACGTTAATATAACTAAACCTAAACCGTTAGCAGTGAACACATTTTATATTTGATTTATACATCTCTATATTGATCATAAAAATCTAGTCTCATTCGAATTCACAAGTGTCATTCTTTCTATAGAAAGAAAGAACTGTCAAGCTAATTAACAAATAAAACTTAAAAGATTTTGATGTTTTTAGTAAATTCGCTGAAAAAAGTATTTTGATTGCATATTTTTTACGTAATGAATCAAAGATAACATGATTGCATAGACGAGAAATAAGCATTAATAATGGATCATGTTCATATATAAGGACAGTAGTCTGCCTCATCATAATAAATAGAGAATGCATTTACGCGCCCTACATGCAACGTTGTTGGTGGTGTCAAGCATATATGGTTAACTATACCGTATTTATCGGGAAACATCAGTATGAAAAAAAAAAATTTCAATTTTTAAGAACCATTGATTTTTATGGATATATTTAGATTTTCAATAATGATTTTTTACTGACTTTTCTCACTTTTACTGATCATATGGAATTCAAATTATTATATTGATAATTTTTTCTTAAATACCATTTAGTGTAATCATTTTTAGAGCAGAATATTTCCGACATTTTCAGATTTACTTCAGATATTTAAACCATATGCTTGACGCAGTTAGACAAAATACAGTACTTGCGTCACTAAATCCACGACCCACATGTCAGTCATCAAAATAAATATTCTTTGACATGTATTACTATCTTGGGTAAGATATATATTAAGTCCAAAAATTATGTATTACAAGAATCTGATATGACATATAAGAATCTTGTAAACTAAGTTTTCATAAATCGCATTCAGTCTGAGAAAGCAGCTTTTATGAAAAGTGTATCTTTGTTGAAATTCAACATACAAACATATTCACTGTACTCAAAGAATACTATAAATATTATGAATTTTTTGACTGCACAGTTGTGATATAAGTCAACAACAAGCATTTCTATACCTGTTTTTTTTTTTTCTTTTTTTTTTTAATATTTGCAGAGGCATGGCGTGTGGGCTATTCCAGTCAATAAAGTGACATACGAGTGGAAACAAAGGCAAGACGTATTCTTCATTTACGGTACCAAAAATGAAGTATATGCACCGGATTTTCCAGAGAGCCTGTGCTGCTGTTGTGCCATATCATAACAAAACTTTCAGACGGCATGGCTTTAAGTGAACATCCCAGTATACTTCTACGACTTTTATAAACTATGATCTTTTAATAATATATTATCTAATTTATAGTCACACTAAATGCATTTGGATGCATTAAAAGCCTGCTGTAATATTACATTTGCACACATATTTCAGTATGATTTTTTAGATAAAACACAGTGTTTGAGCTTTTTAATTTATGTGAATTAAAAAAAAGTCATGAAGTTTTTTTAAAATATTAGATCAACAATGATAAGAATTTAACATAATTTTCAGAAATAATTTAGTATAATTAAAAATTTAGCAAAAATTTTAAATAATAATAACTAAAAATAACTTTTTTTCCTTTCCACTCAAAATGTTAAAATTACTTAAAGTATTTGGACACTTACTGAAATTTGATGAAAGCTCACATTTTTTCTGACTAAATATTGTTAATAAGATATTTCAACAAATATCTTGATAATTTTGATTTAGAAATTCAAATTAAATGCTGAAGTTTTCTGGCAGAATGTACTGGCAAGATTTTTTTCATTTTTTATGTATTTTTTTAAAATAAAATCCAATAAAGTAAAAGTTAATTTGTCGAAATAATTTATCACTTCTTTTCTTTCATTACATTCAAAACTATCTAAAATTAACAACTTTTTATCCAAAACAAGTTGTATAAAATATTTGTATTAGAAAAAGCCTTGTGACAGGTCCAAAAAATTACACTCGCATGCTTTTTGGGACGATTGCATATTTTGAATTTCGCAAATACGTTGAATATGAAGTCTATAATTGAGAAAAGTTTATCTTTCTCACAAGCGAATGTTAGATAATAAGAATATGCATTTTATTTATATGCGTGCCATTTAAATGTTTCTGTATTTGCTTCAAATTTTTTGTATACTGTAAAAGTGTAAAAATTTCTAGCAAAATAAATTATAGATCCTTGAATTGACTAAACTGATTGGATGTTACCCTAGTTACAATGAATACAAACACTGTTCGAAAATGAAATGTTCTGTCATAAATACTATCTGAGAGATTACCAGAAATTTTTTAAACAAATCGCATTGATTTAATAAAGAAGTAATGGCAATAATCTCAACAAAGTAATACAAGCCTTAAAAGCATCAATAAATAGCCCAAAACTAAATAATCCATATTGAAATTTTGAATAATATTTAAAAACACATTAAAAAAAATACATGCTTTTATTAATATACAACGCTAAAATTTCAAGATTATTTGAAACGTCTGGAAAAAAGTGAATGCTCTTCTATAATTTTCAAACAAGTTACCAAGCATGAATTAACCTTGACATATTTTATTTTGTTTGCAAATTTCCACCGTGTACTGCTCTCTTCGGAGAAAGTTTGCCGGAACGCCCAGTGGGTTCTTCCCTGCGAGGACAGTCACACAGAAATTTTGTCCTCGGAAAACCATGGACAATGCTCTAAAGGGATTTTCATACACGTATTGCAAACCATAATTCCCATTGTTCCGTGATTGCATCTCATTTTTCCTATGTATGTATCTTCCCAGTAATTGATTAGTGGTTCTACTTCTTCTGGACAGTTGCCAGATCTGATCTCCAAATATAATATGATGTTTCGGTATAAAACTCAATCTAACGCTAATTTTTATTATTATACAATATCATTATCATTTTGAAAAACGATAAAACAGATATGATGAAATGAAAGGTGAAAAAATGCTGAATATATATATATAAACCAGTTCCAACTTATTTGGATAAATAGATTGCAGGACAGTGAAATGTGTATTTTTCGAAACATTCAGTCGTATTGTGTCAAATTACTTCCTTGTGAATACTACTTTAATTTAAAAACGTTAAAACAACTGGGTAGGATGACATGAGAAACGATTCTAAGAAACCAAGGAACTTTTTTCATGTAAGTCAATTCATGTTGCGGTAGAAATTACACTTTATTTTAGGGTCATTCAAGGAAACTGCGAAAATTATTTGTGAAAGTATACAATATTTGGTTTAATTATCGGTTTTATCGATCTGTTTAGATCTCGATTGCATTGTTACTTAACTTGCAGTTAACTAAATGGTGGAAAAGGACATTAATTCAGTTCTCATAGACGCTTTCAACGAAATTAAAGCGGAAATTGTACAGACGTTCCGTTTGAAATAATTTTATTTTCTTCACAATAGCATATTGTAGACTATCGGAAGAGACCATGAATGATGAATTTTCTTTTTAACACTTGTTTATTAACTTAATTTGTGTGTCTGCATATCTGTTCGGTACAAATGTTGTCATCGGAAAGTTAATTTAAAATGCATTGAAAAATTTCACATAAGACAAAAAAGCAGAAAATAACTATATATATATATATATATTCAAAGACCGTTTTAACGATCAGCCCTGTAGTTGCTGATTGGGTGACGCATCAGCGACCTTAGAGCTTGGCGACTTTGGCGACAAAATGGATATTGCTGGAAATTTCAAGAATTTTCACTATCCATCCAATAGGAACTGAGATACGCCCTGATTAGCTCAGAAGGTTCTCGTCCCGACTCCCGGGAACTATAAAAAGTCGGCACTCTCAAGCTGCAGGTCGTCGTGAATTGAATTGTAGTCGGAGTCGCCGACAAGTAACGAATCTTCGAGAGGATAGCGAAGCAACGGCAGTGTGCCGGCGTTGTGTGGAGCTATTGCTGAACTGCTGTGTACCGAATTCTATTGTCTACTGTGGAAGCAAGGTCGTATCTTTTGTATCCACTCTCCTATTGGATTCTGTCTCGCCGCTTTGTGTGCTGTGGTCGGTTACTACTTGTGGGATACTGTCTGCTGTAGAGTGCTGTCCTGTGTTCGTCTCGGCTATAAATATTTGTCGTCTTTGTGCTGCCCTGTCTTCGTGTAAATAAACGTCGTCGTTGTTTTCTACTGAGGCCTGCTGATTGTGTTCTCACACCATAAACCCATTATCAAGCGAACAAGGTGGTGAAATCCGTAACAATTTGATGTCAGGAGTGGGGTAGTGGTTAACAGTATATGGTTCTGAAGAGATACCAAGCAGTGTAAGAAGAAATGAAAGCCGCACAAGAGAAGTTTGTGCAAGAAATGAAGAACGGATTAGAGAAACTTTGGCAAGAAAAAGCCTTTATGAAAGAAATGGAAGAAGAAGAAATAAGGAGTGACTTAAAGAAAGAAATTTTGTCGTAGAATGCAATTTTAGAAGATAAGGGTAATAAAATCGAAGACGTCCAAAATATTAAGAAATTGAAGGAAACAGCGAGAGCCAAGTGGAAGATGAAAAGACTGAAGACCGAATGGAGACCAATGTCACTGAAAAGGAACTTAGCCATCCAGAGGATGAACAGAAGTTCAACAAGGAGAGGCACGAACAGGGAGACTGTCAAATAATTGCAGAGCTGAAACAGTCTTCACCGAATGAGCCCCCTGAAGTGGAATCGGAAGTGCAAACGCTTTGGGAGGGAGAAGATGAACTTTCTTTGGATGGATTTGTTAGTGGCGGCCCGTGCTCGATTCCTATGGATGCTGGGGTTAATGCTACCCTGTGTGGATTGGATTCGTCCCAGAGGTTAAAGGGACAACCTCTCAGCAAGCCTCTTGGTATCTCCTTGCATAGTGATACGGATAAAGACTACGTGGCTGGAATTGCTGATCCTTGTGGCCTCGGCCTTGATTTCGCTCAAAAATTCGACCCTGCTGCGGATGTGCATGATGCAAAAAGGAGCCGACGAATCTTCTGTGTATTCGGATAAATTACATCGTCGCAGAGGAACCCTTCCCGCAAAAGCAGATGCGCTCTTTAGAAGATCTTGTGTTGTGAATTGTGGACAGTTCTCGAGTAACGAGAATAAGTCGAGACTAGGTGGAAATATTCCCGTGAAAGCTATGGAGACGAAGGCGAATCCCTAGCTTTCAAGTGGATTCTGGAAGGCACTGTCGGACCATCCTGATATTCGATGGAAGAAGTGAACAACCGACCATCCTGGCTAGAATTCGTTCTGGAGAATTCCGTTACGATACAATGTTTGGCACCATGGGACACCTTGCATTTTAAAGAACGGGATCACGTTTGGATGTATAATCCGAAACGACGAAGAGTCTAAGTCAAGAGCAATGAGGAGGTTCGTATGGATCTTTAGCTGTCGCCAATTTAGTAAATGGTGTCATTACTGTATGTGCGGACGTCGCCCAACGTCGAATGAAGATTGATTACATCATTCGGAAGCTTATGCCAGCTATTAGATTGAAGTGGGACTACCAGGACGTCAGTCCTTGAAGAGGGAAGCAATGTTACAAACCTGTAATTTTGCTTCCCAGCAGGAATAGTGTCATCGTAAGAAAGACCATTTTAATAATCATCCTTGTGGATGCTGATCAGGTAAAGCGTCAGAGACCTCAGAGATTGGCGACAAACTTGACGATAAAATGAATATTGCTGGAAACGTCGAGAATTTTCCCGATCCATCCAATAGGAACTGAGATACACCTTGATTGGCTCAGAAGGTTCTCGGCCCAGCTCCCGGGAACTATGAAAGGCCGACACTCTCAAGCTGCAGGTCGTCGTGAATTGAATCGTAGTCGGAGTCACCGACAGGTAACGAGCCTTCGAGAGGATAGCGAAGCAACGGCGTTTTGTGTGGAACTATTGCTGAACTGAGCTGTGAGCATCGAGTCCTGTTGTCTACTGTGGAGACAGCGTCGTGTCGTGTGTAGTAGCCAGTTGTGTGAAGTAGTGAGTAGGCAGTTATAGCGAGAAGAGACAGAGGAGTGTTTCAGCCGTCTGGAGAGATCGTAGAGCTTCGAGGATCCCCACTCCTGCTAGATTCTATCTGGCCGCTTTGTGTTCTGTGGTCGATTATTACTTGTGGGATACTGTCTGCTGTAGAGTGTTGCTGTGTGCTGTTCTGTGTTCGTCTCGGCTGTAAATATTTGTCGTCTTTGTGCTGTTCTGTGTTCGTCTCGGCTGTAAATATTTGTCGTCTTTGTGCTGTTCTGTCTTAGTGTAAATAAACGTCGTCATTGTTTTCTACTGAGGCCTGCTATTGTGTTCTCACGCCATACACCCACTATCATGATTTCTAAGATTAAAAACAAAAATTCAATCGAAAATTAATTCATTTATCGTACATGCTTATATTCAGCTTTTGCATTTCAGATATATTTCCCGGTAATATTTAAGAACGAGTAATCAATTTAAATATTACAAGATATTCGCGAATTTCGACAATGTTCACGAATTTCGAATATGTTCACAAATTTGATGTTTTCATAAAATATAGGGCTTATAAATTATAATAACAAATAAAAAGAAAGCAAATACAAAATAAGAATTTATTAGCAATTTTGATGTACAAATACTAAAACATAACCTAACAAATCATAATATTAAAAGTAGTACAAATATTTCAAACTAAAAAGTAAAATAATAGCAGAAATTCTTCTTTAATATTTTTACTCAAAAATAGTTTTTAATTAGATGCAGATATGATGCAGAGTGAATTAAATGCCGATATAACTAGAAGCAGATCTAATTACATGCAGATCTGATGGAGATCTTATTAGATGCAAATTTAATTCGAAGCATATATAAGCATTGGAAGCGGATATAATTAGATGCAGATGTAATTAGGATTTTATTAGATGAAAGTCTAATTAGATACAGATCTTATTAGATGAAGGTCTCAATACTTAGGAGTTAAATTTCATGATGTGATTGCTTTTGTATAAAATGCATTGGTTTTTAGTTCTAAATAGGTACGTATCAATAAGCACTTGGGGAAAGTAATGTTTAAGTAATTCATTTTCCCCATGTGCATTTTTATATCTTACTAAGTAATGCTTTAAAGAATAACTTTGTACATATTTACAAAATCCACCCTTCTTAAAAAACATCATCATCATATCTTTTCCTTATTCTATATTATATGTGTCCGAACAATAGCAAATTTTTAAACAAATGTGTTTATTCGCTTCAGACAGACTCGTACCACATGTTTTCGTTGATACAATCTTTATTCGAAAATTATTTTAAGTACTTGATCACGATTAAAAAAATCGGTTTTTAGTGAAAATGTCGAATGTTTTTTATTACTTATTCTGGATTTCTGAAAAGATAAAACAGTTTAAATTTAGTTTCCATATCCATTTTATATAGTCTTCATTACAAGAGCATACATACATGTCCTTCAGGCACAATCGATACAAAGTTGATTGCGCTCATTGTCAAGAATGTATTTGCGCTAATTATGCTAAGACACACGAGTGTGAATTCCCGAATCACATGAGTATGCTAAGACACGAGCAACAACATCAGATAGCACCGGTCTTAGAAATAAGAAGGAAGGAAAGGAAGAATTTCGCCATTTTATCAAAGTCCCTCGCTTGGAGGCGAAAGAAACTCTAATCATCTTCAAGGTTCGGCTTTCAAAAATCATTGATCCCTGCACCCCCTGCCTTCTGAATTGGAAGATTTATACGAATAGACATATATTTACTTTCTTTCTTGTTTTCTCTTGCGCCGATAGTATCTTATGTATTTATTCTTTTCCAATAATTATATATTGTTGAAACATTGTTCACTTTCAAGAAATGTAGCTAATATGTTATGCTTATGTTAGCATTATCGATAATGATAACACTGGATCCAGTATTAAACACTTATAAATCGGCGTAGCCCTGTTCGATTGATTCATTTTTGCGGAAATCGAAATATTTTATAGGTATTAAAAAAAGACGCAGAAGGCCGGCGTCCTGGCATAGGAATAGCGCGTCTACCCCCTGATCTGGGTGTCCCGGTTAGGGAATGGGGAATGTTCTTCATCTGTGTTCTATCTTTGAGATGTGTATATATGTTCCACAACTTCTCTTTCCCCCGGTAAAAAGTAGTTGTGGAAGCGAATGTGACGCATGAATAGCTGAGACGTACTCTTGGCCCTAGATGGCGCTACTGAAAAACAAGAGATGCCCTCTCGGCTTAAAATCGCTGACTTCGTCAGGGGGTTGTCTATGAAAAGTGTGCCGGCGTCCTGGCATAGGGGTAGCGCGTCTTCCCAGTGATCTGGGCGTCCTGGGTTCGAGTCCCGGTTTAGGCATGGTTGTTCTATCTGTGAGATATGTGAATGTGCCCGCCTGTGAAAAGGGGTTGTGCAAGCGAATGAGTGATGCGTGAGTAGCAAATTCGTACTCTTGGCCCTAGTTGGCGCTACTATAAAAACAAGAGACGCTCTCCCACCGGCTTAAATCGCTGTCTTCGTAACAGCGGGCTTGTCCAGTGCAAGTGCCATAAGAAACAACAATAGCATGAAAAGTGTCATAAGAAATAACAAGCAAGATGCAGAAGATTAAGAATTTTGTTAAATTAGAACCAAATTCGCAATAACTAAAGACTCTATTACCACAAAATGTCCTATAACATTGTTATGATATCACAACAATTTTGGCGATCATTCAAAATATCATACAAAATCGTGGAGATGTCGTACAATATCTTATGGTAATAGGAAACGTATTCCTTGTTAAAATTCATTTAAATATTTACATGATCATTCTATCACAAATTGAGGTGACTTATTTCACATCTTGTGTTTCGATCTATATATTAAAACCTAGAACGGAATTTAACAAATTTTTTTTCTAGAATTAGATCTTTGAGCAATCTCAAGAGCCTCATAAAAATAGTAATATTTATAGTAAAAAATAGTAAAAATAATTAATATTGACAATGTTTTGATAGACAGTAAAAGTAAATTTTTTAGCAATGAGAGAAAAATTAGGGTCAGCATCTGAATAAAAATTAAAATTAAAAGAGTGATTAGTTTTACAGAGTTAATTGATACTAAATTGATTTTAATTAAGTGCAAAATTAATTATTACGAGTTATTTTTTTAGCTGAATTCGAAAAAGTGTTTGCCTCCAGTTGGATTTGTCATCCCCCCCCCCCCTGCCTCTCCAACGCTCCGCAGACTCCAATAAAATTAACATTTTTTTACATTTATTCACAATGAATATTTAAAAAAAAGTGAGTGTTTTTCTGTTTTCCATGGTGATTTAGTGTTGCCACTTATTATAAAGTTAACTTAATTACAAATGAATGATGATACAATAAATCATTGGAATCGAGGCGACACTACACTTTATTTAGAATTTATGTGTAGAGAGGTATTTTGCAATATTTTAGATGTTTTGCAATATTTAAGCAAAATGGCAAAAAACATCACGACAGTTTTCTAGAACGTTCTTTTGCTACTTGAGTATTATTTTCCTTCATGAGTTTAGTGATCAAAACGGCAACAATATTCGGAAGATTTTTGTTTGTTGATTTTGTTCATGTTACTTCGGTTACTTTTGTATCTTGAAAAAAATTGGTATTATAGATATTGTTTTTTTTAACTCATCGGGATATTGTTTAGTATAATGTTTTGGGTTATTGTTAAAAATGCCTAAAAGGAAAGAACCACTTACAGAAGATGAATCTGTTGGTGAGTATATTGATTAAAAAAAATATTGACTTGTTGGAAATTTGTGTTCAACTTTTTGTAAACTGTTTGTTCATTTTAATAGTTAGAAATTAAATTATTCATTTTATCCTATTCGAATAATAAAATTGATTTGTGTACTTTTTGAGTTATAAATTGACACTTCATAAATAAAATCGGAAGAATTAATATGGACTGTGACAAAAATTAAGTCTTAAAATTTTAATTTAATATTTGACTATTTAATTTATTTTAATGTATTTATTAAAAACTTCATATTTATAAATGTTTGAGCTATTTATTTAGTTTAATTTTGAATCAAGGATTTAAAATATACATTCTTGTGTGCGCAGTGACAAATTTTAAATAGTTAGCTTATTATAAAAATAACACCTGCGCAGATAAATGATTTTGTGCAGGTTGTGCGATTTTATTGCCCAGGGAAAAATTTCTTTTCAGTATTATGATGTGTTAAGATCATTTCCTATCTGTGAGAATGTTACAATTATATTTAACGGTTGATTAAAATTACAGTAGTAGCATTTTTATTATCTAATTTTTTTATTTAAACTATTAGGAAGTTTTAAAATTAACTATTAATTATTTTCATATTTTGATTTTAATTTTGACAGATTCTGTTTTCAACTTTATTTGCTTCTTGATAAGTATTTTTTATTAAATTCGCTTTCCAATTAAAAAATATTTTTCCAAATGAAAATTTCAGGTAAAGTTAGAAATTTCTATAAAATTTTGGATATATTCTGTATTGAATTTTTTTTTCTGAGTTTAAATCATGTTTACTGTGAAACTGAAATATTTATGATAAATGAATTAAAGTTATTCTATGAATTCTTTAAAACAAGAGGGGGAGGGGTGCCTTATAAACTATTATAAGTCAGTAATTTTGGTGCATTTCCAGCTTAATCATATTGCATAGTATCTTTTTTATTTCTCTAATTCATTTTCTCTTTTCTTTGAGATTTTAAATAAAGAATACATTGGTTTTAGTGATAAAAAATAACTGGCCACAATTTATTTTGTTTCATTTAATACACTTGAAATATTTCTATTTTCTTCTTTCATTGCTACAATTAAATCAACTTTCGTTTTCATAGCAATAGATTGATTGCAATAATCTTCCGTTAAATCGATGTCATTAGAAAGTTCTTCGGTACTTACGTATTAATGCTACCGTAGCTACAGATTTGGCGGTTTTTAAGTGCCGCCAATCACTTAAAATTCAACGCCAACGGATTGCTCTTTATTGGCACATTAGTGCAAAAACCACCAAATTTGTAGCTGCGGGTGTTAATACGTAAGTACCAATTCTTCTTCAACATTTTCCATTTCAGACCATATTACTCTAATTTTTTCATCTAATTCAAAGAACCTTTCAGCTTTATCATTTAAAATAATACCAGTATCAATTCAATCTTACTTACTGATTCCATTTTCACAACATTAGGTAAATAATCACCTAAGCTGTGTTCTGTCCCATTTTAAATAATCCGTAATGCTATTGTGGATGCCAATTTGTAAAAAATCCTCATTGATTACTATGAATGTGATATGAGAGCACACTTTGATTGCAAATATTTACATAAAAAATTCTGAAAGCATATATACATTGAAAAAAAACAAATCTGAATTGAATTATTCCATTTGGAGTTGAGTTGTAACTGGTATGACGTCTATACATGCAGTAGAATCCCCCATTGATTTGAAGAGTACACTGCTTCAATATGGTTTGTGCAACCGATGAATCCTAACCTGATACAGTTAGAAATACTTTTTGTTAAATCATGATACATATTTCCAATCATGAAGTATCAATGTTGTTGTTATTCTAAGTGAAACACTTAGCTCTATGTCTCAGTTTTATTTGTAAGAATATTATTGCCTATCACATGATACTGTTTTTCCTACTACTCATGGTCACGATCAATTATGTTGTTATTTATTTTGCATAGATTCTCTTTGCCAATTTCCTCTTCACTTCTATGTATGATAATTTATCAAGACAAATCTTATCGATTTCTGTGTATTATAATTTATCGTGACGTTATTACGATCCCCTCATTTTGATAACCAGGATTGGCATGTTCAACAGTCCAACAAAACAAATTATTTGAAATATTAAAAGTATGGTAAAAATACTGTTTTTGAATTTGCCTTCTTATTGAAATTCTTACATTCTCAAATCTGACCCATTGCTAAAATTTTTAGATATTGAAATTTTTGAATCAAACTCAGCACACATAGTATAACTGATGCTCTCTTTTGTACACTTTTATTATACAAATAGCCATGTATGGAGTATCTTTATCTTGTAAAGAGATTCATCAGTCAGAAAAATTTCATATTTGCAAGAATCGACAATTTCATTCTTTAATAATGATGCATGAAGTTCTCCACTTACATTATTTCTCATCTGATCTCTCCTTGATTTAGCATCCAAAATCCAAATTTAGCATGATCAATGCAGTAAAACTATACTTTTCTGAAAGTGTTACAGAACTTCCAAGATTCAATAAGAATTTTCTTTTTCACATGTTCAGTAGTTTTGTATGTTCGCCAGGCTATAGGTGAAAATGTGTTATATCCATACCAACTTTCCTTATAAAATATTAATTAAATAGGGTAATAATCAGTGATAATAATTACTGAACAGGTAGAATTTTAAAGAATTGCTTTTGCTACTAATTAGCAAATATGATTCACCTAATACTATTACAGTGCAACTCTACAAGTACTATCTGTAAGATTTCAAAATAAGTCTTCATTTTAATATCTGTTACAGAAACTCCTTCCAAAATAATAACTTAATAATCTTTTCCTCGTGTGTGTGCATATATATATATTATTATCTATTTGCATTCTTTAGATTTCTGGGATACTTTTTCAAATTTTATAATATCTTCAAAAATTCAAATGTGGGTTTGCCACAGTTGTGTTGTGTTTTTTAAATGGTACCATTTTTTTTTTCTTGTTTGTAAACAAATATGTTACTAAATATATATTTCATATTTCATTAATATGCATTACATATTTCATTATTTTCTGATGAACAATTAAGTTATTTAGCTGCTTTGAATAAGTAACAATTTATGCATAACATCTGTCATAAATTTATAATGTTCTAATATATTGATATATATCATTAATTATTTTAGTTGAAAATTATGTGTTACTGTCTTATAGAGCTTAATTTAAAGAATCAAGTAGATTAAATATTCATTTGTTTAAAACTTTTTATTATTATGAATTTTTGCTTAATGTTTTTTCATGAAAGATAATGCTTGTTTTCTTAAAGTAGTGCAATCTAGACATTTCATATACTGAAATCGCTAATACACGATACATAATTATGCGACTATATCTGTTTTGAACGGCATATAATGAGCAGACCTCAGTTGCTGCTTATTGTCTGCTGTTTTTCTTTTGCCTGCATTATTCAAATTTGATCATTCATATATGGAGCCTTATTATACTTGTGTACCAATCAAAACTGTTTCAGTCAATGCTATCTATATTTAAAGTACCTGCACTTAATTGGAATTATTTTGGAACAGTAGAAGTTGGAATTTATTAATCAAATTGTCATAATTACACTACGTATAATTTATAACATTTCCCACGCTTTTTTTTTTTAGATGTCCTTGGATTACCCCACAAAAAACATAAGAAGCACAAGCATAAGAAACATAAGAAGAAACGAGGCGTTGACGATGCTGATGATGGATCAGGTGGCAATAGTCCTGGAACTCCGGGTGAAAAATTTAAACCGGGTTTGAAGCTTAAAATAAAAATTGGAGGCCAAACATTTGGGGAAGCTAGGTAAAATTTTATCCCTGTTTTTCTTATCATTAATTCTGAATGTGTTTTTAATGCATTTGCTTATAATATTGGAAGGTTGCTTGATTTAGTGACGGGAAAAGTAATAAGTACAATAAATATATTTCTTAAAAGTGCTTAAATTTATCTTTAAAAAAGATATGGTATTTTTCTATTTGCTGAATAGTAATTTGTCAAGTTAAGTCTGTGCTTTAACAATTTTTTACACACAACTTAAAATTAATGAATTTTTTAATTTAAACAATAGTTATATAATTCTATTGTACATTGTAAAGATATTGACATGAAAATTATGTTCTAATAGTATATTATTTTTATTTATCAGTATCTGATAACTTATCAAAAGCTATAAAAAAAGAAAGAAAAAGTTTTAGAAAAATTTATTTTTAAATGCAAAATGCATTAAAAATTTATTTTTAATGCATTTTAATTACCATTAAAAAGGGCATGAATTCACATTCTAAAGTGCTTAAAGAATATCATGCTGATTGGAAAATGCTAGCTAATTTTCCAGTTAAAATGGTATATTATAAAATGCTAGGTCTCTCAATTAAGTTTAATTTTTTAATTATTTTTATCCTATAACATACATAAAGAGCAGAAAATGGTTCTATACCTGCAAATTCAGTATTTATTAATTTTTTGCTCTCTGATGTTAATTTAGCTCGTATTTTGTCCATTGTCAAACTAAAGAAAATATTTCGGAATGTCATTCATATTCTTTTATTCAGTTTAATTGCAGAGTATTTTGACTTTGAATTTAAAATAAAACTGTGATAATTACATATCTGATCTGAGAAATATATAGTTGTTCTTTAAATTTCTGTTTGTAGGCAAAACATTTTGAATAAAAAGGCTTTTTTTCACATTAATATGGTGTTTTAGATATATCCTTTCTCATGGTTTTCATGTCATCATAATCATATAAAATTATGTTACAGAAATTGTAGGTTACTTTGTCATGTTTTTGTTTTCAACATTTTTTTGCATATTTACTATCCATTACTGATGCTTATAATATAAAATTATCAACAAATTCTTTTTACATTTATGAAAATAGTAGTTTTTTTAATTTTAACTTCAAAATGAATAATTATAAATATGAAAATGTCATTAAGATTTGCTGTTGATAAAGTTGTTGTTTGCTGAACTAAAAAGAAAAATATAAATGGCATTAAAAATCTTAACATATTTCTTATTGAATAATACTTTGAATACTTTTTCAATAGATTTATTTCTTTTTTTCCCCTACAGAACTATTTAATATGTTATAACACTAAACCCTTAACCTTTTTCCTCTTCTCTAATGATCTTATATTTAGTTTACTTTAGTCTTATTTCATTATTTTTTTAAATCTGAATTTGTTGATGATGTATTTGAATGAAAGATTGCTCATATAATTTAGATGAATCTCAGACTTTATCTTTTAGTAAATAAAAGGATTTTTTAAAAATTCCCTTTCAAAGATCTCCATTCTAATTTTTAAGACTCGTTTACTTGCTCTCAAATTAATATGATAACTTCAAGATAAAAAATATCACTTTTATAAATATGATTATATAATCAAATATATTAAAATTTGATCATAATTTATGAGTGCAAATCATTGTTAGTATTAATTTATTCTAAGTAATTAATTTCATTCTCAAATTATAGTATATTCCATACATACACATGTAATTCTTTCTCATGATTTTTATTATATTATTTTTTCTTTATCTAATAAATAATATGATTTTATTTTATTTTATTTTTAATTACGGCTCAGCTCCAGTATACGGCCTCCGCCAAATTGGCGAGAAATTTGGCGATAAACGATAATTTCTGGTTGCCGTCATCGGCATATGTATTCTTCTTTATGGTAACCTAAAACCTTAGAACATATTCAGTATTTTTATGTGTTTTTATAAGGAGCAGCTCACATATACAGCTATTAACTTTTATAAACTATGCTTTTAAAATGAAAAAAATATCAATGTTTTCATGAGAACATATTCAGCATAAAATTAAGAAATCATATTTAAAAATCAGAGCAAAAAATAATTTCGCCATCATCATTTAATATTAATTTTGAGCATTTCATTATACTTAAAAGCAAGTGAGCATTTCATCATGCTTCATTATACGTATAATTAAACAAATCGTTTCATTTGGATCTTTATCATAAATATTTCAATCCCCCCCCCCCCCTGATTTATGCTCGTGTATTTTGTCAGTCCTAGGATTAAACCTAACATGGCTTCAAAAATTAGTCAATAATCACAACATTTATCTGAATTCTTTAAAATAAAAAGGGGGCATCGCCACCCCCTGACTTATAGTCTATTGCATTTTGTCAGTCTTGGAAATAAGGCTAACGTGGCTTGGCTTCAAAACTTCCGGTTAAGAATCACAACATCCTAAACACGCATTATTGGCGACTTCTTGGAGAAAAAAATGGCACCACTAGGCCGTATACGGGAGCTGCTCCTTAATTACATTTAATGAAAACTGTGTCACTGCTATTTATGCCATCTTATTAATTTTATATTACCTTTTGAATACTGTCAAATCTCCTGAATAATGTCTTATTACTTGTCAGCATACTAACTTTTTTTTTTGTTATTAGAAATTTGGCCTATTTAGCAAAAAGAAAAATTTTTATTATATAAAATTATTGCTATATGACTAATATTATCTGCTAAGAATATTATGTCTCGGATAATATATTAAATGTTTTCCTGAGGGAACTGAAGTAAAATGTGACAGTGATCATAGAATTTTGTTATTATTATTTTAAAATTTTAGGAATATTATTTAGGTATTTTACATATTAATGTTTTCAAAAATTGCTGATTTGGAATTGTCTTTTTCAGACATAAATATTTCTTTCCAAAATATTAAATATCTGCATAAATTAGTTTTCCTCTTTTGTTACATATTTTGATTGTTTCTAAAACTAATCTTTGTGTTTGATTTGGTGTCTGTGATTTTTGATTCATCATAAGCTATAACACTAATTTGTATGGGTTAGTATGAATATTTTAATCTGTTTTCCTGCAAGTTTACTACTGCTTTGCTGTTTTCTTTTTTAAGAAAAAGAAAGAAAAATTACTATTTAATGTATCATTTTTAATAATAATTGAACTTTCGTAAAATATTAGATTGTGTATAACAAAAGCAGTATTAGTTATATGTTCTTTTTGAATAACTTTCTTAAAACTTTGTTTCTTTATTCTTTACATTGAATACATTGCAAGAAGATAGTTTTTTTTTTCTTTTTAAGTAGAGTATTAATTTTTAATATGTAGCATATGACTTTAAGGTAGAAAACAGATATATTTCAAATTTGAAAACAATTTATTCACTTTTGGGAAATCATTTTCTTAATATCTCTTGGAATGTAATTATTAAGACAGTTAATACTGGTTATTATGAATTATGATAAAATTGTAAGATTATTATGGTTAAACTGTAAGATCAAAATGATCTTAGGGTTTATTATCATTGTTTAAATCTTATTTTTTAAAAACTTTTTTTTTAGGTTGAGCAAATCAGAGATTAATGAAGCTTCTAGTGATGAGTCTGCTAACATAGGTAAATAAAATCCTCTTTTGATGTCTGCAGCATTTTACATTCATTTGCTTGCGTACTGGAAAAGATAGCTCAGTTGTTAATATAATATTTCCATGCATTATGCATTATATGATCCTGAAATTTTAAAACAACTTGGAAATAATTCATGTTTAAAATTTATGGTTAATTTGTTCCCATGTTTTTATTTAAAATCCATCAAATTCTCCCCAACCTTATATGAAATTGGAACTATATGATAGCAGATAATTACAGTGAAGCTAATTGATTTTACTAGTTTAAAGTAGGTTAAAAATCTAAATAGGTATACAATTTTTTCTATTTAATATAGTCAAATGATTTTACTAGTTTAGAATAGGTTAAAAATCCGAATAAGTATATAATTCTTTCTGTTTAATATAATTTAATAACAATGATAATCACCTTTTGCTTGATTTTCATAATGAGCATTATTCTTTAATCTTCACTTTTTTAGATTTACTTATTATTTTTAGGCTAATTGCTGGTAAACCATTTAAAAAAGCATTTCTTAAAAATGGGGAGAATTGAAATCATTTGTATAATACACTAAAAGAAAGTTATGTATGCATATATTTCAATCTATTTCCAGATATCCATAGATGTGTAAACTTACTTGTAATTGTCACTCTTAATATGTTTCATTTACATTGCCACTTGTTGCTACTATTCTTGTTAACTTTGTGCATCACAATGTTATCTTTTTAACTGCCCTGTTGTTGTAGAACAGATTGCAAGATTTACAAATCATATACACTGTTTTATTTTTATTTTATAAGTTGTTTGCTATACATTTTAGTCATTTTCCAAAAAATTCATTGCAGATTACCCACTGTATTCTTGTTTAATATTGCAATTAATTATTCATTGATTAATTGCAAATATATCTTTCAGTAATGCAATTTTGTTATATTATATTTTCTTCATATGTAAATTATTTGATTAAGTTAAATTGAAATTGGTCTTCTTTAAATTGTGCTTTGGTACAGTTTGATGTGGTGATTAAATTATCTTTTCAATAATGTTTATAAGCAGATTTATCATGGTTTGAATAAAATAGAATGCAATTTTTTACAAATAATATACTCACTTTTTACTTTATTGATTCTTTTAAACTTTATTAAAATATAATTTAACTACATTTCATAATATCATTTTTGTTAGAATAATATAATCACACATTGTATAAGTTTTCACTTTCATAATATCAATTAAATAAAGCTTAAAGATTCTCTTATTAATCACTATTGACTGTTGCATTATAAATCTTTATCAATCATTTGCAAGTTGTATATATGGCTGTATTGCCATATTTACATATAAGCTGTATAAGCTATAGTTAGAAGTGTGCAGAAAAATTGCCCAGGTTAACTTGTATTTTATATATTTAATATAAAGAATGCAGAATATCAGTCTGTTTGGGGCTTCATCAAGTCTAAATATAGCACTATATAAATGATCTTCATTTTATTGTCATTCTGCATCTGCTTATCATTATATATATATATATAATATAGTATTAATTATTATATTATATATATGATAATATAATAATAATATTAATGACTTTTTCTCTGAATAATTCCTTTTTAGTAAAGTTGATTATTTTGCTCACATATTGGAACTTCGTTTTAAGAAATATATTCTTTGTTTATTAAATAAGAATACCTGTCAAATTAGCTAACTGTTTTATTATACTTAAGAGATATGCTTGTTGTTTAAAATAAAAATATATTAATTTGATTAAAAAATTGTCATTCTAGCAGTTTATTTACTTTATATCACTTCGTATATACTTCTATATTTTAATAATGAAATGTGTTTTTTTACTACTTGTAGATTTTGTTTTTATTTATTTGTTACAATTTCAAAATTTTTAATATTTTTTTGGCAATTTTTAAATTTAGGCATTTATAGGAGAAGCTTACTTCGTGAAGGTTTTACTTACTGCTTGGAAGTTGTTGTTTTTTAAATTAATTTACGCTGTTTGTGGTTTAATTTATTTAATAAAATATTGATGCAAAATTAGATTTAAATTTTAAAAGCAATTTTTACATTATAATAAATTGTCCCCCAATCTCTTAAAAAATGATATTAAAGTAAATCTTAACATTTATTTAGAACATTAACAATCTAACATTTGTTTAAAATCACAGATTCAGATTTGTTATTTACCCCCCCCCCCCTCTGATTTACTTTAAGAAATTAATTTTATTCATTTTGTCTTAGATGTAGTAGGTGCATCACCTGCTGCTCCATTACTTGATTCGTCAGCAAATGCTAGTAATTCCTCCAAAAAGGGAAAGAAAATGGACGAAGAAGAAGCTTGGCTTGCAGCTCTGGAGGCAGGCCGTTTAGAGGAAGTAGATGATGAATTAAGACGTATGAAAGATCCGAATTTAATGACAGCCCGTCAGGTTTGTTGCGATTCTGTTCTCTGACCTTCATATTAAAGATTTGTGTGCCATAAAACAGAATATTAGATCAAAACTCTTATTAATTTTGAATCAATTATATTGACTACAGATACTAAGTAATCAAAATTTTAACATTTTTACTAATTTTTCCATTATTTCTGGAAGAATTTGTTGTAAAAAAGAATTGTTTTTCCATTTTAAATTGTAGAAAGTTATTTTTTGAATAGAAGTATTTTTTCTCTATAATATATTTATGAAAAATATAAGTGATTTGTTTTCACATTTATAAATTTTTTAATGCTCTATGAATGCTGTAATTAGGAAGCATTTATTACTAGTTAAAGTGGACATTATAGACATGACATATTTCTCTGAAAACACAAACTTCAGCTTTTCAGAAATGAATTTTATCAATCTTAAGATTAATTAATTTTCTTTAATGTAATAATTCTACTATATTTTTAAGTAATAATTCTGCTATATTTCGTATGTCAAACACTTTTTGTATAAATTATTTTATTGTTCAATTAATTATGCTTATTTTATTTATCACTGTTTATGTTTGGTTTTATTTTATTTATTTTTAAGCCTGTGTCATTTCTGACATTAAAGTACTTTATTTAACTTTTTTATATTGCTGAATCTAAGACTTTGTTTGCTTATTTATTCTTTTAATGCTGATTTTGAAAAAATTGGATTTTCATATCAGTAAATTTCCATTAACTTGACAACAGTTTGTTGCAGAAATAATAATTAGCAGACATCTATTGTATGTGTGCTCAGTACTACAATTGTATAACATGAAGTTGATGTGAGATTACAACTTTTGTGCCATTTGTTCCAATTGGTACATTCTGTTGTTACTATAGAGCTAATGGAAAAATAACTTCACTTTTTACAAATTTTTAAAAGAAGAATTTATACACACATTTACAGTAGTTACAGCAAAATTTGATCAATGCTATGCTTTGATTTATTTTTTATCAGTTCTTTCATACATCAGTATTCTTTTTTTGAGTCTCCGTTATTTCAGATTAAACTGTTTAATGATCATAAAACTTTATTTAACACCTTAAATACTTAATTAAGTAATTTTGCAGTTATATAAAATATGTTTGTCTTCAGAAAAAAGAAGGTGGGGGGGGGCACATTAAACCTTGTGTTTAAAAAATTCTCAAGTGTTCAGAAACCTAAACTCAAATAATATTTAAGGTGCCTAGGCAGACTGGTTAATTTTTTTCATACATAGTTATAGAAGTGATTTGATTGAAATGAAATAAAACTAATAGTGGAAATGAAAAACTTGGTCATTTTAGGTGAGAGTTGTATAATGAAATTAAATTTAAAAATTCTTTATAAAAACTTTATAAAATTATTGGTTTGTATTATCTTTAGCGTTCATTATTGGAAAGTAAGGCACAAAAGGAGAAGGAAGAATTGACACCTGTGGGTAAGTGAAATTTTTATTTTCTGACTTTGGCAATAAATTCATTTAGAATCTGTAAATCGTTATTATTATTTGCAATACTATATAATTTTGTTGCAATGGGAAAAAATGTTCTGTGCGAGTTGAAACAATTGTAATATCTCAATTGTGCTTACAATTTGTTGTTGCTTTTTTCCCCTCATGTTGATAAAATAACTCCCAGATCAACTAACCTTTTCTGATGGCCTGACAATTTTCCAAATCTGAGTTTGGGAAATCTTATTCTCTTATTTATTTAGAAGTATTAAGAGCTAAGGTAATATTTTTTGTGTGATGATATTGAAAATATTATTACAGGAAAAGATAATGCCTATTACATGGTTAGTATCAAAATCTGTGATGTAGTTTTATGCAGTAGCAAATATGATTAAAAAAAAGATTTTTTTAAATGCATGTACTTATATTCAATAATACCAAGGCAGTGTTGTGTAACTTTTTTCACAAAATTTAGTCTGGTTACAAGTCAGTGGGATTTTAGACTAGTATATAATGTAGGTGTTCCCAAATGTTTCTAAATAGTGGAGAATTTTTTGTAGAGTAACATAGTTTTAGTAAGTTTCTCTTAGTTTGTAGTTATAAAATAATTAAATCAAAATCCTAAAAATTTTAGTAAAATTTGTTTTTAAAATATTCAGTAATATTAAGATAATTATTACTTCTGACAACACCATTAAAAATTGTCCTTTTAAAACTAAATTCTGCTAAGGTTTTTAAAGCCTTAAAATGTAAAGGAAGGTTTAAAAATTTTATTTTTCACTTAAAATATTTGCTACTTATATTCCTTTGTTCAGTATATTTTGTATAAAATCACTGATGAAATAAGGAGATTTAATATTTTAGCATTATAATTGTGTTTGCTTGTATAAAATGTAATATTGATATGATTCTAATCTAGAAATTTCTTCTGTTTAATTTATCAGTTGCTGAGACAGTAGTTCTGAGCGAAGAGATGATTCAGAAAAAGATTATAAAGGCCAAAAAGCGAAAAGAACAAGCAGAAGAGAAGTTACAGAAGGATAAGGTATTATGTCAGATTGATATTGTCCTTATTTTAAACCTCATAGGTTTGCTTTCAGGAACCTTATAGAATTTTAATATTTTTCAAACCAACTTGTCTGAATGTTCTTTTTTATTATTAAATATGTTATACATTGTACTAATTGTTATTTATAGAAACAAACATTGGAAAGACTTTTGAAGAAATCTGATGCAAAACCAAGAACAGTAAAAGTAAGCATATAAAAAATTTTCAGGCTATTTTTTTGTTTATTCATAAATTTTGGTTTGAGTTTCAAACTTTTAATAGCAGCTTGAAAATCAATACAATCTTTTAATCGTGAATCAATGCAGGATTGTCTGTATGCTTTTAGATAATTTGAGAAAACATTTTATTTCAAATCTTTTTATTTTTAATTGAGAATGTATCCATAACAAGTTTTTAATTTTAATGTTCAAGTCTAATGTGATGATTAGCAGATGATTTTCTCTTGCTGTATCATACATTGTAACTTTAACATGTTTTTATGTTGCATATAATGAATTCTGTTGGCATATTTATTATTTTAAAACACATTTTTACTTCAAAATAAGTGACTTTTTAAAATGTAGTTTTGCTGATTTTTATTTTTGGTTATAGTAAATATCTAAGCTTCTGAATATGAAAGAAGGTAAAGAAAGTTAATGATAACAAAGTTTTTAAAATTTTATTTTTGAAATCTTTATTAATTGAGTTTTTTCTAAAAGGATTTTGAAAATTTTCTATATTACGCTCCAACTTTTTTTTTTTCATAATAAAATTGAAAGTAATCGTGGCATTAATTACAGAACCTTGCATAAAATTGTTCATAAACTTGAGTTTCAAAGCTTAGTATTCATAAAAATAACAACTTATAAAAATTTATTTTTAAATAATCTAGTTGTTTTCTACAAAATTTCATTTTAATGTATTCTTTCATTGGTAGAAAGTAGTTAAAAAGGCTGATGTTCCTAGGATGAGATATATCAACAGCGAAATAAAAGGTTGTTCTCTGTCGGTACCACAAGGTTTCAACTTTCCTCTAAAATCTCAAGTGGCCAAACAGTAAGCATTGTATTTTAGTGTCTTAATTAAATAAATGGATTTAAATTATGTGAAAATTCTAAGAAAATCTCATTACGGAAGTTTCCCTGTTAATGTTAAAATTAAAAGATTGAATTTAATATGAAGGTTATTTTACTCAACAATATTATTCAAATATGAAACTCTAATTTGAATATGCTTATTTATATTTATAATATCTTCCGTATTTTCATCAAAACCACACATTTTTGAGAAATTATAATTCAGTTTAATTTTAAATAAGATTTCATGGTGATTTGAATCTAAATGGAAATAACATTTAGATTATCTATTTAAGGGTTGCCACGCCACCTAGAAAACTTGGAAAACTGGGAATTTCAAAATAGACAGAAAATGCAAATGAATTTGAAAATGCTCTTAAAAATGAAGGAAAATATAGGGAATTTTAAATTTCTTAGTTATTTTTTTTCTATCCAAAAAATGCCAATCTAACGATTGCAGGAATAAAAGATCGTAGTCATATCTTCTGAAAACGAAGCAATACCATTCAAGATTGTGTAATACAGAAACTCGCCCTTTTTGTTTTTCTGTATAGATAATTTTAGTTTTTGAATTTCTAGAAAATTGTTCTTTTTCCATGAGATTCCTGAATTGCAGCTAATGAGCATGTGTAAGACTTCAGTAACTGCAATACCAAGAAAAACATCCCCAGACCATAATTCCACCACTGCCCAACTTTACTGTATGTACAATGTATTCTGGCAAAAGTTTTTTATGCATACTCCAAACCCAGACTCTGTCATTCAGCTGGTAAAGATTGAACCTTGAATTCACCACTCGAGAGAACCAGTATTGGTGTAATTTTGACGTGTCTTACACACCTCAACTGAGCAGTGTGATTGGATTTTGTAATCACAGGCTTTTAGGTGGTAGCACGACCATGGTGCAGTTTCTCCAAATTTATTTGGACAGCATTCGTCGGTCTCTGTCTGTCAATTTTGTGGGTCTGCCAGGTTGAAGTACATTCTGTCAACCACCACTCACCTTCCACTTCTTATTCACAAAAGCCACTGTTGATTTGGAATGTTTAACTCACTAGTTATGTCCCTTAAATTTGACCATTTCTATGATATCCGACATTTGCACCTTTCTCAAAGTCAGGCAGTTCTGAATTTCATGGTATCTTGCATGCAACTAATGATAATGCTGTTTCCTACAGGATATTCAAGCACAGGAAGCGTGACATAAATAAGGACAGTAGAATAACCCCATTAGCATGAGTGTCCAAATACTTATAGGTAGATAGTGTAGAATTGTTTTCTTGATACTCTAATGTTACAAAAATTTAAATTTTTATTTTGGTCTAAGGCAGCTTTAACAAAAATATCTATATTGTTAGAATATTTTACTGAAAATTGAGATTTTAACTGCTTTTTCTGAATATCAAGAGATAAATGGCTACATTTTTATCCTTTGCATTTTGTATGTTTTAATTATAAATAGTATTCTTATTGATACTTCTCCCCGAGCATTTATTTTATGCATTATTTATCCTCACTTCCTCCCCCTTTTCTTTTTGTGGAATGAATACTAAAAAGTTTGTTGACATGCTTAAAAATTCAAAAATATTGTACACCCTTATTAAAAAATATCATTTTCCTGTCATTCCCACTCATCAGTTTTCAAGCTAGATGTAGCATTTACATTGTAAAGGTCTTCAGGGTTTTTAAAGTTATCTGTTGTAACTTTTGTTTTATTTTCCCTGCTGAATTCCAGGTCTGGGTATTATGTTTTTTTTTTTTTGTTTTTTTTGAGTCTATAGAATCTTATTAAGGAAATGTTATAGCCTACTTGCCAAATTAATTAATTTGTAAAAAAATGTACATTTTATTAATAAAAAATTAGATAAGCATTTTGTAAAATACAATTGATTATATTCCTATTTGTTTGATTCTTTTCACTTGATTACTATAATATTTATAATTGCTGAGTATCTGTTTAAAATAATAAATGTGTATAAATCTGAGTGCCTTACTGTCAGGAGTCATTATAAATGAATAAATAGAAATATTCATTCCTCACAAAATTACTAAAATAAAAAAAAAATGTCTAAAATTTGTTAAAATGACGATTAAGTTTAAAATATGCAGAAAGATTATACTAAATTGACTAGTTTATTTTAAAGTAGGGGTTTCACAATGTATATTGCTGAAGTTTCCATAATATCTAAATCTACTTTTGTGTGGATAGCTAAAAGATTTCTTCTTTTGTAGCAATGCATGAACATTTTCAGAACTCTAGATATCATTTTGCTTCATTCCCTTAATATTTCTAAAATTTTTTTTGCATGGTGATGTTTTTAGCTGGCATACTATTAGTAAACCACATAATGAATAAAATGCAACTCTTCAATAGTTTCCTCCTGTAAATAGATATTCAGAAAAAGGTTTTTAAGAATTTTAATTATATTTATAAGTGATTAAAAACTAATAAAAATTTTAGTGTTTTCTGCTCAATAACATTGGTGTATTTTTGTATCAGAGATATATAGCTTTTCAGCTATATTAATTGTGTTTTTTGTGTTAACTTGACAATAATTTTAATGAACTTTTGAATAATTTTGACTTAGAGGAAGGAATGTTTTGGACTAAAATTCCACTTTTTTAATTTTATTTATTACTATTTGACCATTTTATAATTTCGAAAATTAAATGCCATCAATAGCAAAATATTGAACGAGATTTGTGTTGAGGAATTCAGTCTATACTTAAAAATTCTGAATAAGGTAATATTATTCTATGGTGGTGGTGGGGGGGGGGTCTATAAGCTTTTATTTATTCATTATTTCTTGATTATTGCTTGCCTATTTCTTTATTGATACACATTCTAAATTTCATAACCTTCTGATTAATTATTGGTTAAAGAAAATTAAATAATTGAATTACAGTTATGTACCATTAAAAATAGTTGTGATTGACTTGCAAAAATTTTCATTTTGTGTTATTTGATTCATTTATAAAATGTAGATTCTTTTAGAAGATACTTAACCCTCTTTTTCTTACAATAGGCCTCCTGCACCAATTTTGTGTGGTATACAGGGATGTGGAAACAGAAAAAAGTACTCATGTTCCAAAACTGGAGTTCCACTTTGTAGCTTAAGTTGTTACAAGAAAAATCTACTTTACACTACCACCAACCAACCAATAGCTGTTACATAATTAGTTTTATAAATTTAAAAATATATTATCTGTTGATATTGTATTAAATTAATTGTGCCATTGTCATGTTCATATGTAAATTTTTTATATAGATGAATTGGATATCTGTAGCATCAGATATGTGCAACTGTATAATTTTATTTCATCTTTGCACTAGTTAATTTGTAAAATTCATTGATTTTGTATAGCTGTTTCATTTGTAAAAACAATATTTTTTATTTATGTTAAAGTAAAAACATTACTTTTTCCCCTCTTCATTTCCAAAAAAACTTCCTGCTTAAATTGATGTTGCCTTGAAGATATTCATATATATTTATATAATTTACATGATAAATAAACTTTGATGTATAGAAAGTACAATTTTTCTGTTTGTTTTTCTAAGTGCATAGCCAGATATAACTAAAAATTATTTTCTCATTGCTGTTTTTTAAATTGTGCTAAAGTTGCATCTTATCTGTTTTCATCTGATATTATATATATCTTTATGTGAAAGTATAATTTTTGCTGTTAGGATTCAATTTCTACATTTTCATTTGGAAATGTTTCAATGGAAACTATTTTTTGAAGTAGTTGTTAATTTTTTTAATAATAATTTTTTTCATTTATCTTAACTAAACTACTTACTCTACTCTATTAATTTCCTTGTAAAGCTAATGCAATATATATTTGTATACTATTGAAATTTATTTATTTTACTATGTTGCATTTGTTTTCAGTTCTAAAATTCAGTATTATATATAATTTTTTGTAATATTTAGATTATTTATAAATAAATATAAAGTCTATTTTTTAATCAGTTTCTGTAAATAATGTATAAAACTCCTTTCTTACTTATAAAACTTATTTTAATAGGTTTTGACTTTTTCCAATTTAAATAACAGCAAGGTTGATCGTTTATATATGTGCAAGCTGTACAAGACAATTTAGCACTTTCCATTGTGTATCAATTTAATTGTCAGAGGGGGGGGGGGCTCTCTTTTTGACAACTATAAAGTTTTTTAGGTTATATGCACTATATCATTATTATCAGTTTTATATTAGTGGTCATTTTTTTTAAAGTAGCTTTAATATGTTTTATTTACAAATTAATTCTACATTTTTCAAGCAAATTTTGATTTTGCTTCTTTTTGTTATGTTTATTTCAGCTTTTTGAAATCCACTCTTTAATTTTTGACAACAAGCTTGTACTCCTTTAAAACAGAACGAAAAACCCTGAAATGTTTCAAATTATGTTACTTTATTCTTATAGAGATCGAAAGAAGGCTTAGATAGTGTACTGAAAGATTTTAAAACAATTCTTCAATTTATATATATATAATATTTATTATATATTCAGTAATAGTATTTTCCTACCTTTGACATTTTCTTGACTTAACTTTAAAGACAGAGGCATGAATTTTCTGTATTATTAATGGCTTGCATTTAAAATTAACTGTCCCTTTAATTCATCTACTTTTCATTTGATTTGCATTTGTCATTATATAAACAATTTATTTCCTCTGTTTTCTATACTTTGACACATTATTTTTATAAGTTAATGATGTATATTTTTTTTATTGTACATTTTATGTAAAATAATGTAAATAGTATGTAAACTTTTGTATTATAACAGTGTTTTCAAATGTATAGATAGTTATATTTGTAATTTAACTACAATAAAAAAGGATTAATAAATTTAAATATCTTAATATTTAAAATAAGAAAATGCTAGTTTAAAAATGCCAGTTTTATACAAAGTATTAATAAGACCTGTTTTATTTTATTATGCATGTATATTATTTACTTCACTTTTATTTTATAAATGTTTTATTTGACTATTTTGATTTTTTATATATATTAAAAGAATTTAGAAGTGATAAAAACGCTAATTTTTGAATTTTGTGTTTAAAATATGGACCTGTTTCAAAAATTTCAAAAGGATATAACAATTATTTTGTGAAATAGAAAGATTTTTTTTTTTTTTGACAGATACAGTATCACGAAACGCAGATTTCTTAAATCAGCATCTATTCCACTGTTTTATTTTATATTTTTAATGGAAATCATAAAATTCTCTACTTTGAAGTAAAATAAAGCTCTTTAATAAAAACTTTATAATTTATTCAATTTTTATTTGTAAATTTGATCATTTCATCAGTATTTCTGTGTTTATATCTGCCCATCTAGTTTCAACGTTTTTTGAAAAGAAAGTCAGCTTTTAAAAAAATTGCAACATAATTTATTTCTTACAAAAATTGTACTAAATTTGAGAATGCTACAAATTAGCAGGAAGGCACATTATTTTATTATGGTGTAGAATGCATAGGTCAGATTTCTTAAATAAAACTTTTGTTATTTAATTGTCAAAATCATTAGTGATTTACAAAATTAATGACTATGTATGTTACTGAAACATTTTAATTTCAACAAAGCCAAAATTTCAACTGCTTTTTAAAATATAATTTTGTTTTATGTAAAAAATATTGATTACTAATATTTGTATAAATGTGTTTATACCCATTCTTATCGATTTCTTTTTTCTAAAAACTTTACTTTCTTCAATTTTTTTTTCTTCAATTCATATTTTATTCAAATCGTGTAGAGTTACATTAACAAACATTTGAGAGGGAAACTTAGAAATATCTTCTTAATGGAATTAAACATCGATTTTTTAAAGTATTGATTAGAATTTTTTTTTTAAATAAAAAAATATAAGTGAAATACCAGATATTTTCTAAAAAAAATTCGCAAAAATTTTTGATTACAATTTTTTTTTCTCCGAAACTAATTTAGATATCCAAAATTGGATGTTTAATTCCATGAAATTCATTTAAAGGATTCTTGAAAAAAATTTGATTAACTAATATTGAAAATTGGGGAAAACTTATATATATAAAAAAGACTAGTAATTTTTTTAGCAAAAAAATCATCTGTAATATATATATGTATATATTAAAAAATTTTCTGAGCAATTTATATTTATCTCAGAAAAACAAAGAAAATTTTGTTGAAATTGTAGGGGGGGAAATTGGAGGTGCCAGGTTTTTTTAAAGTTGGTTAATGTAAAAATTTCTTTTAAATCCACTTTTAATTTAATTTTTGGTTTCTATTTTCCCGTATTCCCATTTCTATAAAAATTTAAATACTTTTTTTTTTCTTTTTTGCATTACATTGTAATGTTTTGGATAAAAATACTGTTAATGCTTGCTAAAAATCTTGGAAAATAAGTAAGTAATTGTATTTTTAAAATAAATATTTTGCTATTTCCAGTTTCTAAATATCTAGAAAAATGAAAGAAATCTGTCACATAGTTGTTAAAAACCTGTGAAGAAGCTCATATTTGTAATTTGAATAGTTTTTAATGAGGTGGAATTGAAATGTATGATAATAATAAATGTATATTCATAGCAATAATATAACTCATTCCATAAGTGCACTCATAATGTTGCTGTTTTGATTCTTTTTCATCACAAATAAAAATTTATTTAAAAAAATTTAAAATATATTTAGACTTTTTATAAAGTTTTTGTTTAAAGGTTGAATGTCTGCTTTTCTTTCTTTTGTGACATATTTTGAATTGCAATTCCTTCTGTTTAGATATAAGTTAATGTAACTAACTATTACAATGAAAAAAAAATTATCTACCAACTAACATTTCTGTATCTAAATATATGAGGGCTTTACTGTTGTTTCATCTCTTTTGCTACACAATTGGTTAAATTTAAGTAATTTGATAATTTTGAAATTTAATTTGTATTAGATATTCTATGCTTTTATAAAACAATGCTTTTTCATGTTTTATTAAATTTTATTGCAATATTATAGATGCAAAAGAGACTATTAAAAATATGTATTATGACATGCAGCTTTCTTTAAAAAAAACCCTGACATTTCAAATAGTTTTATAATTACATACTGCTTGCCATTAATATCAACTATTAAAATTTTGTTGATAAAAGATGTCTTTTGAGAATATATGAGAATTTTTTAATATGTTTTTACTTTATATGTAATGCTACCATATAAAGTTTTACCATACCATTATTGTGATTCAAAATATGCAGATTTTTTTTAATGTTTAGATATGTATTGCAGTTATTTTTAATTGGCATCTTTATTGTAACCAGTCTAAAACATTCATCATTTCATTCAAACTTTTCTTGATGTGTCACTTTTTTTTCACTATCTTTTCTTCAGTTAAAAATTTTCTGCCTACAAAATGTCTTTGTACTGCATTTGGTATTTTATGCAAATTTATGTTTTGGTTGTTTGATTTTAAAGTTTTTTGCTTGTTTAATAATTCTACCCTGGGAATATGTAGTTATTTATTTATGATGCACCAAGAAATAAAACAGTAAATACAAATCTAAAGCTGTGGTCTGCTTGACCGGGTTTCCATCACGCCTTAGCTATATATGCAATTCTAGACTATTTTCTGGCATGCTCTCGGACATGCTATATTAGTGTAAATAATTATATACTATAGATTTTAGTGCTTTTAATCTGGATCTGTAAATAGATATGTAATCTCATTTGTTTTTTATAAATTCATGTAGTTCTTAAAAATGCTTGAGTTTATCTATAGAAAAAGTTTTATTATGATATGTGATATTAATAAAATGAAATAGAATGCTAAAAAAGGAGGATGAGAAAATCCATTACCTGTATATCTAATAAGAAAATTAAAAGACGAGCTTTCATTTGTAAACAGTTTTTTTCTCGCTCAATGCAATATGTTTATGATTGTATTTTTTGTACTAAACATGAAACACGTTGATATTTTATTTTAATTATGTGGCAAATCAACAAAAGGAATCGCAAGTTAAATTTTTTCCATATATATAATTTTTTTTTAATTTATTGTTGCTTGTGAAAAACACATTAAAAACTTTAAAAAATGAAAATTGTTTCTCTCAATCCTGCTGTTAACTGGTTTTATTTTATTTAATGTCAAAGTGAAGAAAACAAAAACTGCATCAAATGTTTTATTATTAAATTATGAAGAAAAATGAAATTAAACTTTTATTTTGTTGATTTTTTAAATTTCTCGTAATACCGAGAATTGGTTACTTTTTTGAGTATGTCTATCACACTGGCAAAAGAAGAAAAAAAAAAAAGCATGAACAAATTATTACAAGTTGCTTCTTACCTTTTGCATAGCATTTTCAATTTATGAAACCAATGATTCGATGTCGATAAAAAACACAGTTATAATAAAATATAAAAAGAAATAAAACCATTAGAAAATTCTGCATCATTTATTTGAGAATGTGATTCTGAATTTAAGAAATCTTGCTGTATTGTATCAATAACCCTAACTGATTTTGATTAAACGTTTAAATTTTCTTGTTTTTAAATCTAAAGACATTCATAAAATTCAGTATAGTCAATATTGATTATACTAAGAATTACTTTGAATTCAAAGATTTTTAAAAATATATATATATATAAATTGAACCTTTTTGATCCATTACTTGATTTACATCAAACCAACATTCAGATAATTATATGAAATTAATTATTAGGTTATTTTTTCTTCAGTTTTTAACAATAGAAACTTTATAGTAGGTAGGCAATTCACGATTCACTCCAAATTATTGATATTTCTTTTCATATAGTTTGTTGAAACTTGTTAGTCATGTACAGATTAGTACAATTCTCTAAAAAGTTCTATGCAATAGTGAGTTTCTTGAAATTTGTTTTCTTATATTTAAGTGATTCTTATGTTGATTGAAGCACACATTCTAAGAAAATGTGAAGCTAACGCACTTGTTATGTTTCAAACATAGAACAAGTGTAGAAGGTGTGAATTGTTTACCAAAGTTGTCTGTTTAGATGAGGATTAAAAAAAAAAAAAAAAGCAAATGACAGAACTGGGTGATTTCTGTCTTTTCTTTAACATGGCTTCTTAAAATTTTTATTTTGGATAAATATTAATTTTAATGATAACTTTGCAAATTTTAAAAATTTTTTTTCTCCTCATTTTTTATTGTTTAAAAATAATACAAAATAGAAGAGTGTATGCATACATAGATTTCTAGTTCCTAAATTGATATTGCAAGTTACTTTATGTTATAAAGATCTTTTATATACTCGAGAGTCATCCGAAGAACTTTTGGTTCGGGAAAATTTATTATTGAACTGACTTTTGTTTGTATTGATTTTTAGATTGAAGAAACTGAATGTCAGATTTGTAAATACACTGTTTAAATTTGTGCATTTGTAAATAGTTTGTAAGTACACAATAAATTTCTATCGAAGTTCTTTTTTTATAATTTGAAACTAATAATTCATTCTTTTCCCATAATTGTTTGAAAAGATTTGTACAGTTCTGTATATAATATAGAGTAAAATGGCTTATTTAATATTATTTACCGAATGGTAAAATTGACGGCGGCATATTTATTCTTATTACTCTATTGCATAATGGGAATAAGAAAGCTTTGATCATAAAATTGTTTTCGCAAATGAAGCAATTTTTTGTGTAAAAAATAAAATAAATAAATGCATTTAAGTTTTTGTGGGTACTTTTCGACTTGAAAATTAATTCATTGCATAATTAATGCCGCGGTGGCCTGGTGGTAAGGTCTCGGCATCGAAACCCGATTCCACCAAAGATTCGTCATGCATGCTGCCCGATGCATGTTAAATCTGACATTGCGGCTGAAATCCACCTTTCATTGTGTCCAGAAATTTAGAGAAGGTGGTTCTAGCTCAGATGTCATCCTCGTCATTTGACTGGGGTTCAGAATTACGAGGTCTCACAAAAATCCCTCGTATTGTTTCTGAACAAAACATTAGTATGATAGTTAAAAACTAAACTATTATAATTAAATGAATTTAAACTGTGACCGAGCAATATTCATATCATAACCAATATCATAAATAATAGCTAATCATTTACTTTTTCAGTCATGGAGCTTTTAAAAAGTCTATTAATTCAAAATGTATTAATTTTGAAAAGTTTAAAGCTGATGACCAGCCTACATAGTTAAAATAATTTCCATTATGGAAATTTTTGTAATTTTAAATATTTTGGACAGAGTCACTAGGAATAATTGTTAAATAAGTTACAACCTGAAGTAATATTCTACGTGTTTTTTGTTTTTTTTCCTTTGTATTTATAAATAAAATGCTATATCAGTGATATTTCCACTAAATCATGAATATGTTTTATTACGAAAATGTATAAATTACCTGTTGAAACGAAAAATTGAAATCAATCTTCTCTAATATATATCATCGTATTATTTCTAACCACTATTATAATTTTATATATATATCTTCTGTCATCATTATAACTTATTGTATATTTTCTCAGCAAATATTTACAGTAGTTTTAAAATTTTACTTGAGAAAAAATATATTTATATTAAATTAATTGTTCTTGTACACTTCATTTCTTTTATGAAAGAATAGAAGATTTTTTTTCTGTTTCTTCATGTTCTAATAATGGGTAAATAACTTCTTTAAGTAATAAATGATATCAAATGTGGCATCAATTCATACAAATTTACTCTGTTAAAAGTTGAATATTTCGAGTATAGTGCACTTCTACTTTGTTGTCGTTTTGATTTCGGTTCAACCGAATCACTTTTTGCATCTACGCAATCTCGAAGATTCCATAGCATATTATAGATGAATGGTATGCATCGAATACTATTAATTTATGTTTGCTGTATTGTGAAAAAAGATGTTGATTTGTATAATAATGTGTTGCTGTTTAAATTATTATGCCACACCAAATTTATAAAGTAATTTTGTTTGCAGTGCCATTTCAATTTCAACTGTAGTTAAGTTCTCAGATTTGAAATTCTAGAAATTAAGAATTCCTACAACCGATGCAGATCGAAAACTTATGCACCGTTGTTGCTTCTTGTGTACTTGTTTAATTTAAGTTGTTGATATGTGTTATGACTATGATACAATGCGCACTTTGGCAAATGTGGTGGTTACTATATAACTTCGACTTTTTGAAGATATATAATAATGTTATTACTTCTATTATAGTAAAGAATTCATTATTAGTGAGAATAGTGGAAATTTGAATTTAACCTTAGTGATATTTTTTTTTTTTTTTGAAATAATTAGTCAATTGTTATTTGTGGGGCAAAGCATGTTCCATATAAAGTGCGACTTACCAGATTTAATTTGGAATCTATTTAAAATTTGGTATTTATTGTTTGTAACTTTAATTAAAAATCTTTGTTGGAAATAATTTTTGATCCTCGATTTAATTTCTCTTTTGTAATATGGTTATTGTTCGTACTATTACATGCTTTAAAATTTTCATTTTCGGATACATTTTTTTTTTGTAATTTTACCCTATTTATTTAATATTTCTTCTTGCATTTCACAATTTATGCTTCTAAATAGCTCAATATTGCTATGTGGAACTTGAAACGCAGTATTAGCGAAACGATCATGAGTAAAGAATTTTCTTGGGCCGCGGTGGCCTGGTGGTAAAGTCTCGGCTTGTGAACCGTAGGGTTTCAGGTTCGAGACCCGATTCCACCGAAGAACCGTCGTGTAAGGGGGTCTGTTGTACGTTAAATCCGTCATGCCAAACGTCCTCCCGCTGGTGTGGTGTGGAGAGGGGGGGTGCCAGCTGAGGTGTCGTCCTCGTCATCTGACCGCGGTTCAAAATTATGAGGTTCGTCCCAAAATAGCCCTCGTGTTGTTTTACAACGGGACGTTCAATAACTAAACTAAACTAAAGAATTTTCTTTCTTTTTTTATTTTTTATTTGACAGTGGAGCGTTATTCTAACAGTTGCATGCGCAGAATTTCATGCCGTTCAATGCTTATTCCAGTGTGCGTTAATATTTATTGTTGCGTTTTCCGTGTAATGTCCCTGGCTGGCAAATTTCTACCTTTTAACGACTTTTTTAATTTCAAAATGAGCTCATTTTGTAAAAGAAGAGTATTGAATACTCTTCGTCGACATTACTGTCAAAAAGTGTACAAAAGCATATCAACTTAAATTCGTTTCTCTATGTTAAATATTAACCGTACTGGTTTCGCATCTCAAAAAAATAATGAGACCGCAGCTGATTGAGATATTAACTTCTTGGCATTCTGCTTTTAAAAAGCATTGTTTTAGTTCAGCTAAGGAATCATAGTGCGCCTGCGATGTTAGTAGATTTCATGTAATGTTTTATAAAATTTATTTATTAAAGTTGAATAATTTTATAAACGTATAATAACGCTTATGAATTATTCAGTTTTAATTTAAAACTCTATTGATTCGCCGTGAAAAGCTGACCAGTTAGAAAATTGTTATAGAGTTAATTTACTTAATTTTGTCATTGTTTAATGGTATCAGAAATTGTCTTCAGAACATACTTATTGTTTTACTTTATCATAAAAAAATTTGGAATGTTTCATTTTAAGAGAGAGATGAGAAATGTATTTTGTATAAGTGTTCGTGCTGAAATGCGTCATATCAATTTAATTTTCGAATCTTTGCTAAGGATAAGAAATATGATTTTATAATTTAATGCTAGATGACATGCGCATTGCTTTTGTTGCGTGAATATAGTAATTGATAGATTTTTTTGTTTGTTGAGCCGTTGAATGATTAACTAAAAGTTCCATGCTCTTTTTTTTAAATATCACAGTAAAAAGTCGACGTCTTTAAACTTCAGGATGATTTCTGAATATTGAAATCTCCGTTAAGCATTAATTTTAATATTTGATATTGAAAATGTTTACTCTTCTCTTTCTGTTATTGTATTGATATGTCGAGCTTTCTGTGAATTGTGAATCCATTATAAACGATTTCTACCACATCTTTGTATGGTACAAATATGTGTATACAAGGCAGAGAAGTAAAATAGTATTTTGTCTTTTAAATGTGGCTTTTATAAGCCATTTTTGTGAATACCTTCCAGGTGCTAAAAATTATTTTTTTTAAGCTGAAATCTTGTGCAAAGTAGGATTTTTTAAAAATATTCTAGTTTACATCTGCTGTTCTTTGTAGAAAAAATAATAAAGAATGAAAAAAATAAGAAAAATGAATTTAAGAAGAAAAGCTTTTTTTTTATTATTATTATACCATTAGTAGCGGGGGAAAAAAACAATTAGAGCACTTTTCCCTGAAATTTTTTTTAAAGATTCCGTACTTTTTTTAAACTTAATACTCATAAATAGTAGAGATATTTTTTAAAGTATTCTTGCTTGCATGCCTGGATTAGCGAATAGGCAACTGCCTATGGGCACTGCAACTATAGGTCTCGTGTATTTTTGCGTTGATACTATGCGATTTAAAAGGGGAACATATTCAAATCAAAATCACCCAGAATTTCATCAAAAATCAATTTCAGAATATTATTCTATTGATTTTTTTTGTTTGTATTTGAGTATGAAGAACATGCTAAGTTTTGAAATTTTTCTACTGCAAATTATTAAAATGAAATCTTTTATTCGTTGGATATTGAAAATAACTCTTTTTTTTTATTTCAATCCGTCGTAATATTTATTACTGGAAAGCTGCTTATGTAGAGGTTTAAATTAAAATGTGGATTTAGTAAGTAAGAGGGACCCCCTACAAGGTTTAATCCGGTTCTGCTCATTTGATGTGTTAAAAAATATATAAAAGTATTAAAAAAAAGAATAAAATATTTTTTTATTTTTTGGTATTCATTAAAATTTATCTTCATTATATTTTTCAGCTAACCAGTTCGGAAGTGTTCTTGTAATAGAAAAATTTATATTAGATTTTTTTATTTTTTAAGCCGCTGATTTAGAAAAGCCACTGATTTCTTTTGCCAGACATTACATTGACTTCAGTTTTTTGAGGCTGTGTTTGATGGCATATTTTAACACTCTTTTATCAAAAACTTTCTTGGTAGATAAATTGACAAGATTTTCAGCTTCGTTCCCAGTTCTGTGCAATATATCCCATAAAAATATCCCTAATCTCTGCGCAATGTTGTCTTTCAAATGCAAATCTGGATGTGTGTTTTTCAGAGTATTCTTAAAGAATTCTTTCATTTTTGTTTTTTACTCATTTCTGCCGTTTTTAACATGACTTTTAGAATTTGTCACAGAATATTTATGTGTTTTTATTCGTAACTTACATCTGCTTTTTATGATTATCAAATCGCTATTTTGGTTGGAATGACTGTATCATTTCAAATTTAAATCTGCATGCGAAGAACTACTTCTTTCTATTCTGTTTATCAATTCTTCATAGTTTATACTGGATTGAATGCTATTATTTTCTGTTTCTGATATAACATTTTCTGCGGATGCATTATTTTGCATACGATTTATGGTACTTTCGTCGAACGCCAATTTTCTGACGTCATTGTTTCTTGTATTTCCCGCCGTCATTGATACCCAGTTTGGAATCTTTTACTTTCTGTTTCTTCCAAAAGAAGCTCAGATGCATTCGTATCATTGCTCATTTCTTTTAAATATTATAATCTAACTTGCCACGAAAGCAGTTTGAAAATTGTTGCTGAATTTGGATTTCTTCCTTCTTCTCAAAATGGGTATCTGTTGCCTTTTTGGTTTTAGAAATTATGTATGAATTGGTAATTTTATAATTATTTGTCTCTCTTTTGGGTGAAGTGAAACTAAATTCACAGGGATCGAGTCGGGCTGCATTCAAGATTTTTCTGTTACAAAGCAGTCATTTTCTCGCAAATTCCTCTATTTAAATATTACATCATTATTTATTGAATCAACTATTTATTCATTCTCATCCATTGTATGTTCTGTAAAAGCTTCTGGAGAAGTAAAATGAAATTCATTGGAAGACATTGAGGTTTGCTCAACATTTTCTATTGAGAAGGATGTCTTATCTTGCTCATTGCTTAAATCGGATTTTTCATCTCTAGTTATGAAATCAGCAAGTGATAAGCTATCATCATTTTCATATTTCATTATATTAAGAATATTTTACAAATCATCCCTGTTTGGATGAAGATTTGCTAAAGAATATGGAATACGAATTATTTCCCATTGATCATCTTCAATGCTACTGTTACAAACCTGCAATTCGGCTTCCCAGCATAGTTTGTTCCATCAACAGAAAGAAAGTTTTACAGTCATCCGAAAGGGACAGAGTCCAGGTAGCGCGTCGGAGGTCCCAGAGCTTGGCGACTTTGGCGCCAAAATAGATAATACCCGAAACTTCGAAAATTTTCCCGATCAGTCCAGTAGGAACCGAGATTCGCCCCGAACGTTCCTGATTGGTTGAGAGGCTTCTAGCCCCGAATCCCGAGACCTATAAAAGGAAGCGGCCGCCGCTGCCGAAGGTAGACGACAGGGGAGTTCGAGAGCAGCGAAGTCAGTAATCCAAGTCCGAGTTGGAGAAGTCGAAAGCGACTGAGTCAAGCTAGTGCTGAACTGAGCTGTGCGCTACTGTCTGCAGTAGATTCTGGTTGTATGCTGCTGTGTGTGCTGTTGTATGCTACACGTCTCGGGTGAAGATAATCGTCTTCTGTGCTGTATATAGTTGTCGCTTTTGTGCTGTCCTGTGTGTCCTCGTGTAAATAAACGTTGTTGTTTTATTTTTTACTGCCGTCTGCTGATTGAGCGTTCTACACACCATATCACTTCCACTATCGAAACGAACCCCGGCAGAAAATTTCGTAACACTACCTTCAGTTGCTATTGGACTTGCTATTTTATTGCTTTGATAGTAGGGAAATTGTGAGAAAATATTATTAAGTAAGATGTGAGCTACTTTCAGAATGTTGGTTTCATTTTCTCCTTCATATTTGCTTCAATCTGTCAGGAGTTGTTTTCAGTCTGTCTCTATCTATAAAAAATTCTTTTATTTTTTCTTCGGACGTTGCGCTTTATAATTTTCATCATCATCTGCCGGGCTTTCAGTTATTTTCTTACATGCGGCACTCGCTGATTTCTTAGATCAAATTTGTTTTACATTGCAATTCATTTTCACTTTTTTTTTTTCTTTATAATTCTCATCATCATTTTCAGGGTCTTGTGCTCTTTTTATGCTGGGTGCATTCATAGTCTTCTTAGGAAATGTTGCTTTGTTCGAATTAACCATATTAATGAAGCGGCTATTGTTTTAAATAAAGAAAATTTTCATATTGAAAGTGAATTCCGATAAGGGTGTGTCCAAGCACGAACTAAAATTAACGTATTTAATTTCAGTAATGCCATTTGTTTCTAAAATAAAACTTTTTTTCTTTTCTTTTTTTTGTAGTCTCAGCATTTATTTTGGGATTTATGCTCGTCGTTCGATCACTTTATCTCAAATTTCTTGCCAACATTTTGCTAAGTAGAATATAATTAAGAGTAGAAAGAATTAAAGAGTTTCGTTCTCGTATGTGTTGATGATTCCGTGGGAGATGTAATCATGTGATTCAAAAATTAGTTGTCAATGAAAACCAAAAGCGTTTTAAAAACATGGATGCAAGTGTTTTTATGGGTCCAAAATTTTGTTTCAAACACGTATACTTCATTACTTCCCTGCAATTTTGTTTCTAAAACATAGCCTTTTTTTTTAAAAAAAAAGCAAACAAATTTTATTTATTTGTATTTTTATTGTGATTATCATAGCGGAATTATATGGTTTTTTTTAATCTATCACGCACTTGAAAGCCGATTCCTAATCTAAAATTTAACGATTTGTACGTTATAAAGTTTGGCATAGAGTGAATTCTACTAATCCCCCTCAGTTTGGTAAATCTGCAGATTTAAAATGATAATGAAAATAACTGAACTAGTCCTTAAGCTCCCATTAGTTTTTATTTCAGATAAAAGCTCATGATTAATATACCCACAAGAGTTTTTACTTACACTGTTTTTGAGAGAAATAATAATAAAAAAACATTATTTCATTGCTCATTCTCTATGGGAAACTAGCGGGAGTGGTTTACCCAAATTTTCCCGTATGCTCTCTAATAAATGTGAATTTATTAGAGTCTGTGCGGGCGTTTTTTCCCAATTGATTGAAACCAACATTTGGCACAGAACTATAATTGCAGTCCCAAAACAATATAACAAATTTGATTATGCTTTCGAGTTATAGCATTTACATGTTTCTGGAAAGGTCGGATAGCCTGGTTGATAAGGCGTTGGATTCGCGTCCCTTGGATTGCGAGTTCGAACCCCGCCGGCTGGAGACTCTTCGTGTGTGTGTGTGATGGCTGGCGCATGTACAAATCTGTGGTGGCCACAAAGTCCTCCATCGAGAGTAATACGACTGGGGGTACTGGATCAGGGGTGATCGTTCTCTGATTCAGGTCTAAATTATGATGTGTGGATGAATAAATGAAGTCCGTCCCGTAAAAAGGGTTGTGACGTGTGTAGCTAAGTCGTACTCTTGGCCCTAGATGACGCCACTGAAAAACATAAGACACCCTCTTGGTTTAAAGATCACTGACTTCTAAAGTCAGTTGGCTTGTCTGTGACAAGTGCCATTAGAAACAACATGTTTCTGAGAGTACGAATCGATAGACAATTAACCCCTTTTTGAGTTTGGCTCAAAATTTGATAGGTGTCTACAATAAAGAAGTTAAGTTTGCGTACCGAATTTCATCCATCTAGCTCACATTCTAGTTTTATATTCAAACAGCCAGCCAGACAGATTTCCTACGAATAAACTTTGCTCAAAATTTGATAGAAATCTATAACTTTGGTGTGAAGACCGCATACAAAATTTCATACGCCTACTTCAAAGCGTTTTTGAGAATGTCATTTTCCAAAAATGCGTTTTTCCAAATCATTCGAGTCTAAAGCGTGGAGATTCGTTAAAATCTCAAAGTCGGATTTGTTGACAATTACAATATTTTCTCGCTACTGCGTATACGAGAAAGTAAAAAAAAAACATCTTGATAAAATTCCTCAAAAGCAACAATTTCGAAATTTTTTATTTCATATGAAAGCTCACGTCTCCCTAGATGCATCCCCCACGGTCGTCTATTTCACTTCACTCACAATTTTTGTGTGAACTCATAGAAAATTTAGCTCATAATACACTCTGTATGGGGAAAAACCTGCCCCAACCTCAACTTTCATAAATTTTTAACTCATGAATGCTCAAAACCTCTAAGTGCATCATCATCTTCATTTCGAGAGATATTGCAAAATAAAACTTTGACAAACTTCGCAATCTCAACAAGAGCAATTTAATTTCACAATTTCACCCCTTTAAGGTGTCATTAACCAATCAGAGTTATCTGTCTTTATTTTGCAACAATTTTACTTAGGTTTTGTAATATATTTTATAATATTTTTGTTGTGAGAAAATGTAATGAATCAAATTTGATTGATTTAAATAAATTTATCTTATTAATATTAATCGTCTTCAGTAAATATATTATTGCCCTTAATAGAGTCCTATGAAGCAATTTTTATGAAATAATTCTTATCAAAACAAAATAAATTCATATTTCAAATTATAATTGCTTAGATGATCCTGATTAGTTAATTGTATATGTCAACAAACAAAACTGTTGACATATACAAAGAGAAAGATTGTGAGAAGGAGAATTGGTGTGCAGCATTTGTCAAATTTTCAATGAAATTTAGAGCAATTCTAGCTGTCAGAATATAAATTAACATTATAACTACACAAAGAATAGAGCCAAATGAATAAAATTTGTTATGTCTGTATTAAAAATTAACACAGACTTAACATTTAAAGTGTTTCTATATGTATCTAACTCAGAATCAAATCCATCAAGGGGTTGACCGTCTGTCGGTCTATTCTTATGTACGCATATAAACACGAAAATTCAAAAACGTAGCAACTTATGTAAATGAAATTTCGTTCACAGCTTTGACATCTAAATTTAGATCTCTTTCAAATTTTGAACCACATCCGTCAAGGGGTTCGCTGTATTTTATAAGTATGTAAAGGCGATAACTCAAAACTATGCTGACTTAAATAAATGGAATTTGGTATGTGAATTTGTGACTGCAATTGTTGTGATGTGTCCGGTTTTTGATTTAAATATTGATTTTTGATGCTTATATCTTAATATAAGCGATTAATCGTCACTGGTCGCAATCTAATGGGCGCTTTCGTAACAGTTTTTTTGCAATAGCATGAGGTGAATAATGTACATCCAGTAGAGAATATGCAAGAAAGATTTGGGGAGACCACTCATTCTGATCACATGACTCAATTTACATACAGTATCCGCCTAACAAGTATTATCACATTAATGTGAATCTAAACTTAACATAATTTTTTGAAATTTCAATGAATAGTTAAACAGAAATAAAATTGGGCTTTTTAAAAGAAATTGGCATGAAATATATCGAATAATATTTGATTGACTGGAGTTTAGCACCTATTGAAATATTGACTGATGCGCAATAAGCTCAACATCTGTTGGAATTCTCGATTTCAAACAAGTGTCGGAGCGAAAAGTGAATCATGCCGTAAACTTCCATCTCAAAATGCATATGCATAACTCCTCTGTGTAACCATCTGGATGAGAAGCGCTTTTACAGAGAAAGTTGGCGACTGTTGTGGGTAAGTTTAAACCGCTTTTCTTATTCGTAGAATCGAAAAAGAAAATCACTGACTAAACGGTGTTCATTTATGTGACATCGCGTGACAGTCGCAACTGGGAAAATTGTTTAAAATCTACATGCATGCTTTTTTGAGACGCAACGTTTATTTTCCTTTTGAAAGAGGAATTATGGATTTCAAGATCTTACTGTCTTGATGGGTATCACATAAGATAAAAATGAATCCCTTTAAATATGATGCAAACAAACAGGAGTGGTCTCCTTAAAACTTTCTAGTATACTAGCCACCTTCGGAGACCAATATGTTCACCCAGATTGTTGACATTTTAGCCTACTTCACCTTAAATAAACTTCTACGAAAATGAAATTGATATCATTAAAACATAATTTTTTCCAGTTCTAAGAAAATACAGACAATTTTTGTAAGATAATTATTTTGGAAAATATGAACATCTACTTCCGTAGACGAGTCATAGCAATTACCATTTGGCGACCGTTAAGCCTACTTTTGTGCTCGATTAAGCCTTCTATTTAAAAATTATTTCTTGGTGTCTTTTATATCCTCTCTTTTCTGATTGAATGAATTTTTCGGCAACATTGAACACTCTCCAGGACATTTCCAGTAATATTTCGCACTCCATTTTTTATCTAAGGGAAGCGTTGAACTGTGAACCTTTCAATGAAGCAGTCCGCAATTCGTCCAATGGGTTATTTACAACTGACTGTTGCCATTCGATAATAATTAATGAAAGTGATTTTTATGCCGTTTCATATATGTAGATTCTCTAATAAATGTGCCCTCCCTTCTGTAGAAAAATAATATACTTTAAACAAGGCTGTCCAAAATTTTTAGATATTTCAGGAATTCACTCAGATTATTATTTTCAGAATTTCAAATGCGAGCTGATAGTAATTTTATCAATATATAGTGATGAAATCAAATATCCATCTTGGACACTTTTTGTCAAACAGTAGGAATAAAAATTTGATACATAATTGTACTTTTAGTATCAAAATCAAATACTAAATTTTATTTGTTTTAGTCATTGCGTTTTCAAACTATCCTGTTTACATGCATGCAAATGTGCGTACCGATAGACGGATGATTAAAAGAGAGACTGACATTTCATCCGAATCTGCAATTTATATACAAAAACTTTGAGCCCGATTTTGCCCATCGGGTTGCGTAATAATTCACCTGCAATCTTCCTGAAATAGATTTCGAGAAATCTACAAATTAAGTGTAAAGACCACATATCGTGCAACATAAAGATCGTCCAGGTTAACATATTCGTTACCATGAATCATGCCTTGGTTTGGTTTGGTTTAGTTATATTAACGTCCCGTTTGAAGCAACGCTTGGGCTATTTTGGGACGGACCTCGTAATTTTGAACCGCGGTCAGATGACGAGGACGACACCTGAGCTGGCACCCCCCCCCCTCTCCACTCCACACCACACCAGCGGGAGGACGTTTGGTCAAGACGGATTTAACGTGCAACAGACCCCCTTACACGACGGTTCTTCGGTGGAATCGGGTCTCGAACCTGAAACCCTCCGGTTCCGAAGCCGAGACCTTACCACCAGGCCACCGCGGCCGAATCATGCCTTGCATTCGGAGCACTATTTTAGAAGGTATATATTTCTTTTCTAGCTGTTAATTGTAATAGAAAAAAAAGAATATATAATTAAGTAGCAGGTGTGCATCCCAGATAATTCACACGTAAACAATGAGACAAAACAAGGAGATATAAACATAGGCGAGTTCTACTCGCATCAAATTCTACATTGAGCGAGAACTTCTGCTGTTACCCAAATATGTGTGATACGACACTCATCGTGTTAAAACATTTTAGTGCTACCGCATTCGTAGACAGAGAGATAGACAGGTAGACATAGCTTTAAAAATGCATTCATTTTTGGACACTGAAGGTCTAAAGCAAAAGATTGAATTTTTTAAAAATTGCACTATTTCTTATACGAGAAAATAAAAATGAAGCTGAAGAATTAAGTTAGCAAGTATTCAAAATCGTTTTTAAACTTGACTGTCCATCAAAAAGTTCATAGTGATCATATGAATATAAGATATACAGAAATCTCAGAATTTACGTATTTAGATCATGTTTTTTTGTTTCTTATATATACACACAAAAAGAGAATAATGTAGAGAGAAACAATTTTTTCTTTTTTTTTCACATTTACATTTCATATTATTTAAAAGCCAAAGGAATAAAGAATGTTCTCCCTAAAAAATCTTAGCAAAATGTAAACACAACAAGTAAGATGTTAGGTGGAACGCATAACATAACATAATATAAACTATAATTAGTGGTGTAGTCTACATGTAGTCCCATGTTCGCAGAATAACGAGCTAACCTCGTGATGCATTATTGAAGCAAAACTGCGTATTAATGAGCCAGGCTCGAGGATTTAGCTTGCGAATTAGCAAATGTGCTTCGTGTTGGGTGTGAATATATTTTAGTGATTTTATAATTCATTATCTTTCTATATGATTGTAAAATAACTAATCTTGAGCCAAATATGAATTAGCGCACCAATAATGTAGAAGACATTATCTAGAATGGAGACTCTGTCTACATTATTGTAATGTAATGTAGAACAATAATTTAGACATGGACTCAAATGAATTATTATGAAAAAACTGTCAAATTAAAAAAAAATATTAATTAAGATTTATTGATATATATCTTCTGTTTCTTTTCTAAAGAATTTTTTGTGTTTATGTGTTTTGTGAATTAATAGTTAATTAGTAAGTATTAATACGTTATATTTTTTTTATATTTCTCAACTTTTTTTCTCATATATTTCTATTTCTCTATCAACACATACTCTTCTAATCAAGTTTCAAGTACTTTTTAAATACTTCGCCACTACAGCGTTATAAAATTACTCAATGCATCTTATCCATAGTATGTACAAAATGAATGGGCTCGAATGGGCGAAAGTATATTTTATTTTAAAAATATTACATTTTTATTCATAAATTAGATTTTATTTATGTTTAATGTTTAAGGCAAAAATGGAAACTTGTTAATAGTACCCATCCTTTTCTATAAAAAAGCATTTTTTTAATTTTATTTTTGGCACAAAAGCTTGATTGCAACATCTTCTTATTTATAAAACAACAAAATTTTTATTGTCAATCAATTTTTTTTTATGCGCGCTTTTGTCACTGATTGTTCTAGCTGTTTTTTTATTTATTGAGATGTTTCTTTCTAAGATGGTATTTACAAAAAGAAGAAAAATTCTGATTCTAAAAGATAAGATTATCTCGTATTTGGAAAAATAAGAAGACTCTAAGAGTATAAAAAAATTAGGTGAGGAGACCTTGCTGTCTATAATAAGCATTTCCGTCGTTAATTTTTAATAAGGTTTCGATGGAAGATATAAAAGATTATTTATTTTGTTCTTTTTCAAAGAAAGGACATTTATATATATAAAACACTAACATACGTGACGCAGAAATCGCTCTTATTACTTATTATAATATGGCAGCGCTCAAATGTAAACAAACCATGGTACGAATTTCAGACCACTTCATTGACCTATTTAACAACTGTATTGAATTCAGTTTTGAACAGAGCTGTAAAATATTATTAAAACGGTTCTGATGACAATTCACCGCGATATTAAAAAGTCTACATAAATATGAAGAACAAAAAAAAATCAAGAAACATGCTTCAAACAGATAGTATAATCGAGCCCAAAAATAGACTTAACAGTCATCAGATGAGAAATTGTTACTACTTGCCTACGGATATTGGTTCATATCCTTCAAAACAAATACCTTTAAAAATGGTCTTTTTATTTTCTTAGGACTAAAAAATTACCTTTCGAATGATGTTGGTTCCATTTTCTGTATTTTTCTCTTCATTTTAATAATACTTTTTAAAATTAAATTTCTTTCACTGTCCTTAACACTTCCTTTAACCTTTTACATTCTTAAAAGTAATCCGATGCATAGTTATTCACCTAATACAAGAGCTTGTTTATTGTTCCGAAAAATAAATATACATGTTTAAAGTTGAATTTCTCCGAAAAATGAATCTACATCTTTTGTATGTATCTATATATTTTTAAAAATTAAAATTGAGAAATAAAACGTCAAATAATGCACCGTCTTGAATGGCGGGTGAGAGGAACCATTGGAGAGCAAAAGGTTAAATGTTATGGTGGAATTCAAACTCAAAGCATTCAATCGCATGCTTTTGCCAATCATTAACCCCGTACTAGGATTTTAATTCCCGCTTTCATTTCGTAATATGTATGTTCGTAATATGAAAGACCGAAATAAGAAAATGGCAACTTTCTCGGACGAGTGCCAATGGAATTGGCGATTGCGTGAATGCTGATGTGGTGAATAGCATATAAGCCAGTTAACAACTCTTCTACCCGTACGATCGTTTTGGTATAATTGATAAGTTACTGGACTGCTAACCAAAAGATCCCACGTTCTATCCTTGCTCATCCCGTACCGCTTCATTGACGACCTCGGACAATGAACCTTCAACCTTCGTACAGCTGTTGTGGCGCCATCTACCCGCACCTAAAGTCGTCAGACTCACTTGACGCAGCAAACCCAAAAGTCGTCAGAC
>JAPMOR010045883.1:146353-195063 GCA_026543865.1 Argiope aurantia | reverse complement strand
AAATTATTCTAGTATAGTAATGTAATAATTGAAATTATTCTAGTATAATAATTCTAGTATATAACCCTGATAATGATATGTAAATTCTACTTCCAAGTTTGGAAGTTGTAGTACAGAAAGAATTTGAAAACTCAAGCCACAGATTTTTATGAAATTGTTAATTTCGAGAAAAATGCATTTAAAGTGCAAGAACATATTTTTAATATAAAGTTATAGAACAATTCATTTAAAATTCATGCATTAATACATTGCACCCTCTTCATGTCTCCTCCGTTCTATTTTATTCATTTTAGTTTATATATTTTTTTCCGTGCAATTTTATTGCAGGTTATGAAGGGACGCATCGATTCATTCACTCGCTCCCGATCAAGAGCACTTCATCCAATGGCAGTTATATTTAATTCTAAAATTAAAGTTTTTAATCGATTAAATCTTTTGTTAAACTGAGTTACTGCCATTTTACACCTAATGTCTGAGTTTACAATTCCACAAACCTTTTTTTCGAAATGTATTTCGAAATGAGCCCATTGAATCCTTCGTTTCAATTCTGCATTCAATTTGAATATAAACATAAATTTAAAATTCACAATCATATAGATAACTTGATATATGTAATTTTTCATATATTCATTATGATTTTTGGAAGCCTTTTGGATTTATCTTGGTATTTTAAATTTTTGCAAATGCATATTGATACTTGCACCAACTATCAGTTCTTTTTGGTTCAGATTTATGAGATAAAACAAATGAAAAAATACCTGCCTATTCAGAGTTTTCCATTGAATGTTAAGGTTGTCTGTATTGTTCATTTTGATTATCCCATAGTAGTTTCGAAGTTTTTCTACAAAATTGTCTTTGATCTTTCTTTTTCCTCCCAAACTTTAGTATTTATAGTTAAAAAGACAAATGTAGAAAACTTAAAAAATAATTAACATACATAAATATTTGCAGTAAACAAAGCATTTAAACGAATATCATTTGTATGATTGAAAATACTAAAATTCCTTCTCAATCCAGCAAATTTAAAGGAACTTCTGGTTTCATTTTAAGCGTTCAACGTTTACATAAAATGCATTAGTTTTCCTTCGAGGTGCCGTAGAAATAAAATAAAAACTTTTTTGGAAAGTTAAAAGTATGGGAATTCAAATAAAATGGTAAGAAAAATTTAAATTCCCTCGAAAATAGATTTTCAACTTAGGCGGATATCTTAATCTGCAGAAATTCTGTTCCAGAATAAATATCTTTTTGGGATTATGTAGAAGGATGCTACGAGAGTAATGAATTTGCAATTTTCAGGAAAATTTACAAAGACTTTCAACTGTGTCAAGTTGGATTTCAGTTTCTATTTGGTATTGTGTCATGTTTATATTTTTAATTGGGGATTATTTTATAATTCTCAAAATATAAATTGAGTGGATTGGTTTGTGGAATAAGTCATATTTGCATATTTTCTGGCTGGATTTCTGATATAAATTATTAAACGACGTTTATTTGTTCTTCCCTCCTGAGATATTTTTGATATCGTTTTTTTATTATTTGATTATGATCTCTATTGTTTTATATAATTTTATTTGTTCTTACACTTTTATTTGTTTTGTTTTGTTTTGGTTTATTGGTGCAAGATCCGTTTCTTGACCATACTGCTCCTGACTTACGGTTGAAACTGTATTTGTTTATAAATCAGTTGTGCGAATAAAAAGATTACAAAATTACCAAAAAGAAAAGCTTTGTGAATTTCGAAAAAGCATGGAAAAGTGCAAAGTTGAAATTTCATCAAAGAGTAAAGTTCAATGGATTTTAAAATGGAAAAAAATGATTATATGGAGTTGTACCAACTAATCTCAATCGAGTCATAGAAGATATCTGAAAGTAATGCAATTTTTGAATGTATAAAAGCGGATATTTCATCAGATTGTGAAAAACGGACGACATACTTTATGTTCTTAGTATTTTGATTTTATGTTCTTAGACATCAAACAGACTTCGATGTTCATCCGACAGACTCTGATGTTCTTAGTATTTTTGATTTATTGTCATGTATCCTTTTGTGTTGATACTGTTACGAAATTTTCTGCCGGGGTTCGTTTGGATAGTGGAAGTGATATGGTGTGGAGAACGCTCAATCAGCAGGCAGAAGTAGAATGAAAACAACGACGTTTATTTACACGAAGATACACAGGACAGCACAAAAACGATAACTATATACAGCATAGAGACGACTATCTTCAGCCGAGACGTGTAGCATACAACAGCATACAACCAGAATCTACTGCAGACAGTAGCGCACAGCTCAGTTCAGCACGAGCTTGACTCCGTCGCTGCTCACCGTCGTTTCCGACTACGACTCTCGACGACTCCGTCCTCTCTGTCTTCAACTTCTACTCCGACCACTCGGACTCGGATTACTCCGTCGTCTACCTTCTCCGCTCCATCTTTGGACTTGTCTGCTCTGGCAGCTGTGGACCCTTTTATAGGTCTCAGGAGGCGGGGCTAGAAGCCTCTCAACCAATCAGGAACGTTCGAGGCGTATCTCGGTTCCTACTGGACGAATCGGGAAAATTCTCGAAGTTTCGGGTATTATCTATTTTGGCGCCAAAGTCACCAAATTCGTCGCCAAGTCGCCAAATGGTCGCCAAGTTTGTCGCCAAGCTCTGGGACCTTCGACGCGCCACCTGGACGCCGTCTAGTACCGATGCCTTTAAAACTTTCTTTCCGACGATGGAACAAACTATGCTGAGAAGCCGAATTGCAGGTTTGTAACAATACACTTTCAGCTGCGTTTTGATGTAAAAATAAAAATATTTTGAATCAAAAGGATTGTAAATTGTAAAAATTTAATGGATATTTAATAACTGCTGCATTGATAGGCTGGAAAGGTGCTCTGCAGCTTCATTTTGTGCTATGATAAACTCTCACCAACAGGTATTCAAGAGTAAATCTTTGAGGTGAGTTGGTTGATGAAATCAATGAATGGATTTGGTGACCTGGTGGCAGAACTACAATTTTGAGACTAAAGTCTCGTAAATTGCGGACACCATTTCATCAAGAAATCTGCTGTATGTGTGATCTAGTTTCACTACTGGATAAGTTATGACAAAATAGAGACAGCTTAGGTTTTATTTGCTTCACCTAACTATGATTAAAAATTGCCATTCTTAAATAGCCCTTGCTCAGCTTGTAATTAAACTATACCATATGCTACTTTGAACCTTTCTTTTTATTTTTGGAAAATTTAAGATTTATATGTGTCATATTTTTAAAATGAAGTAATCATTCTCTACAAAATGGCGTGAATTAAATTTAAGAAAAGGCTATCTAACGAAGTAATTCTGTTTATTTTTAAAAGTAAAAGAAAAAGAGAACAAAAAAAATACTCGCAATGTCAGTTTTTAATTAAGATTAAATATATAAATCAAAAGAAGAAAAACCCTCTAGTACTTTTCAATAAATCACTACATGATGCTGCCAACAAATGTTACTGTTCCTTTATTTTCATTCATCCAATCATCTTTCTTCAAAATATTAAGGCCCAGTCCACATGTATTTAATAATTTTTTAAACAAGAGGTTATAAAATTTCGATCGTAGAAGATTCATTGTTTTTTTTTTAATTTAGAAATCTATTTCTACATAAACGTCGTCCCACTGTTTACAGATATATCGAAACAGCAAAGACTTTACCACTTTAGGAGTCATTCCAATCATTGAAGTACTCTCTATCCAGTCCAAAAGTTAGAGAGAATACGTTGTTTTGCCAGACTAATCAGAAAATCGATTATAACTATAGGTCTTTTGCATCGTTTTAACCTCCATAATGATCTACTTTGTCATGACAATGATATTGATCATTATGCAACAGTGTTAAAGACTTTGATCATATAGTTATTTCATGTAAATGTATGCTTATTGTAGAAACAAACTGTGGACTCGAGATAACAAAATAATTTTTTAAAAGCATTTTTGGTCGAAATAACTGCTGATAAAAAGAATCCCCGAGTTTCTCTTCAAGCAATGAAGCACTTCATTATCTACTAATTTCGTCGAACTCCTCCTGAAGCGACCTCTATTAGTTTTTACCAAATTTTCTCTCATGTACGATTTTTTGTACCTTTTCTTTTGTTTTAAAATTTTAGAAAAACAAAAAATGTATTGAGCATCATTATTGATACAGTTCTGCAACTGTAAAGGAACGGAAAATTCCTTTTTGTTATGTTTTTATGTAATGTGTGTTTGCTGATGAATTTACTCTGCATCTGGAAACAGGATAGCAGCTATTGTTGCTTACATTTCATATGTTCAAGCTTCAAATTATTGATATATTTTGATTTATTGTTACAGTTTGGGATAGAGTTCTTAATATGCAAAATTCTTCTATTCAGGATGAATGTCGAAAAAAGCTGGTACTCAGAAAGGAAAAATCATTCTTTTTTATTTTATTCGTTTATTATTGTTTCATTGGTATCTTCAGTTCCACTTTCTTTTAGTTGATTGAAGGGTTATGGTAAGACTTATTCGTAGCACATGAACTGAATTACATCTTTTGTTTTACGTTGGTACCCGCAACGTCTTCGAACTCGCAAATTACATCTGATAGTTTTCACATAACTTTATAGGGTCCTAATATTTATAAATATTTCAGCTAAATGTACTTTTCTAATTGATTTGTAAACCTATCGAAGGTCACCTGGTGCCTAAAATATTGATCAATATTTTTCAACATATCTCGCTCTGTCTTTGTTTAGTACGTCAATAGTGCAAAGGCGAATAAACAAAATTTTTAATCCTTCAAACATCGATATGGCGCTGAATGAGAAGTATAACTTGGCTAATTGGAGCAAGAAACCTACTCGTTGTTTGGCGACAGATTGTGAAGGCGTAAGAAAGAGGTAAGCTTGATCTTGGGTTTGCATATTCCCAGAGCACACCGATATGGGTACTATTCTCCACAAAACTTCGTTCCTTAAGACAGCTTCTAAAGAATCGGGGTGGAATTCAGCGGTAGGAATCAAAGATGGCAGAAATCGACTTATTTCTTCTCTCTAGCTTATAGTAGAAAGGTGATTCTGACTATTTTCTGCAGTAGCAATGATAGCAACATTTGGCAAGCTTTCAAATCTTCATGTTGTTCGTCTTTGTTTCTACTTATATAAATATTGGCGGCAATAAATTCAGATGTTATTGTTACAAAATTTTGGTAGATATTTTCAGCGATGATTTTCATGAGGAAGGAAATTTTATCGTCTTCACTAATGCTTGAATTTGTTCGATGGCACAAAGCTAGAATTGAATGTATGACCGACTTGCTTCATTTGGTTGTTGAGCTCAGATTTTAAACTCCCCTTTGGCTCTTTGTTCTAGAAGTAGACTGCCAGTGAAAGCATCACTTAAGGAGAGTTTGAGAATCTTCCCACAATGTGAGCGCATTTTGTTGTTTTCCAAACCATTGCATTGCTATGCGAGTTAATAAGAAAGAGGTGTTACATCCTATCAATCCAATGGCTGTACTGATCAACTCGATCAAACTATTTTAACCAATTTCCCGGTCTTATTTTCAGAAAAACTGGAGAGATGACTGCCTTGTAAATGAGTGAGAAAACCTATACAAAATGGATGAAGGTCATATTCCATCATTACCATTTCCATCCATTTTGAGAAATTCAAGTCTCAGTCCTTGCATCTTTCGACTTTGAAATCTTGGTTTCGGGATTAGTTTATAAAATATTCCTTCATTTTAAAAAATTTAAGAAATTGAAAGGTAATCAACTTCGGGAAATGATGCTATGAAATATAAATTAATAATAATAAATTGCAAAAATTTATTCTTTTTGTTTCGATTCTGAAATTGTATGAAAAATGTATATGTATGTGCATCACATACATGGATTATTTAAAATCTCTTCGGAGTTTTACCTGTCGACTGTCTTTTTTCATTTTTTTAAAAATCTTGAATGTGTAATTTTAAAAATACTGTAATATTTCGAGGTTACACGATAAGTGGAAAGTCAAAAAGTGTCTAATTTTGAATAAAAGTGCAAGCAATTTTTAACTATTTAGAGGAAACATTCCGAAAACAATTGTTTCGTATAAAGTAGTTTCCATACATGTCGATACAAAGCTATAAATATTTAATACGTTGGCCGTATCATCGTATTTTTTTTGACAGCAAAAGTTCCCATTTTGTGTAAAATTTGATGCAAATAGAACATACCAACATTTAGTTTATATCTTCTTGTTTTATTTCATTGTTCATCGAATGAATTGCCTGTGATTCACACCTACTATCTAATTAGATACTGTCTTATACACTGCAATCAAGCTGTAATAAAGAAGTAAGCATCTTATTAGATGTAATTCCAATTCGCAAGCATGGTTCATGGCGACGAACGTGTTAAGTAAAAATGTTATTCAAATCAGAGTTATGATCGATGATTTTGTAAAATCTAATTAATCATTATTTTTTGCCTTGCAGCTGAGATGCATTGAAATTTAATGCTTCCAAAATCTGTTATCTTTCATACAGAGCAGGTCTTCTGCCAATACTGAGTGAGTAGGCGTAAAAAAGAAAAATGTGTCCAATGAAGTAGAATAATAATAAGCGAACGCCCAGGGTATAATCCAATTATTTCACCCCACTTGTCATTAGTCATTTAACAAGAGTAAATACCACATGAGAATGAAATTGTTTTGTTTTTTCACGCCCTCATGATATTTCTCTAAAAAGTGGCAAAAACGCCCTTAAAACCCTTTAAAGCTGACACCTGGGTTGTCTATTCGCTCCTTTCGCCTAGATCCCTCAGTTATTCTAATAATTCTTTATAGTTCTTCCCTTTTTTTATTTTTATTTTTTCGTATACAAAGCATAGTATTGGAATCGTCAAAGAATTTGCATTCGAGATTTCGCAGAATCTCCACGATCTATACCACCTTTTAGTTCGAAAAACATATTTTTTGCATTATTTCCATCTGTCTGTTTGTAACAAAGATAACTCAAAAATGCTCCGAGCTATGCAAATGAAATTTGGTATATGGCATAAAATTTATAGATTTTTATTAAATTTTCAGCAAAATTTTTCAGAAGTCTTTCTGCATTATTGTTCCAATAGAAGTAAACGCGATAACTACAACATGGAGAGACCTAAATATATAAAATTTGGTACAGACATTTAGCATTTGTATTGTAGATACCTTTCAAATTTTGATCTAAATCCAACAAAGGGATTGAATGTCTGTCGGATGTACTTTCAGAAGAATGTACGCACGATAGCTCAAAAACGCAATGACTTAAGTCTATGAAGAATATGGTAGGTGATTTCAGGACTGCAATTGTAGTTCTGCGTCAAATTTTGTTTAAAATCGGCTGGAAAAAATGTTACTAAAACCCTAATTCACCTTTATTAGAAAGCATACGTGAATGTTTTTGGGGTGACTACTCCCGCTCGTTACATATGAAATATACAAACAAGTAGTCTTCAAAATATTCGAACACGAGATTTTGACGAATCACCGCCTTTCAGATCTCCCTGAGTTGGACAAACCCATTTTCGAAATAATAACAGTCTGCGAACACAATTCAAAAATGCTTTGAGATCATGAAGATCATGAAATTTGGTATGAAGTCCTTGGATCAAATTTATATATATTTTTTAACAAATTTTGAATGATTTCCATTCACGTAAAACTTGTTGGCACTTTTAATCGAATACAATACAGACAACTACAAAATGCAATGGCCCAGTTGGGTAAAATTTTATGCACGTTTTTAGCATATAAAGTGTCGATCCATATTAAATTTTGAATCAAATACATCAAAGAGTTGATCGTTCGTAAGTCTGTACTTTCATGTGCATGTGAACGTGATAGCTGAAAAGCACAATGATTTCGATAAAAGAAATTTGTTAGGTGATTTTGTTATAGAAATTGTAGTTATCTATCGTATTCTGATAGATAACAACTTTCATGTACGATTTTCTGAAAATAAAAATTTGGAAAATCATAGCTTTCATGGCCTGGTCTCAGGTGCACAGAGTGGATAGAAGAATATAGCTTTACTAAGGTGCATGCAAAAGTGTTACGGAAACATTGGTGTGCAAAACTGAAGCAACAGGTATGTTTTTTGCCATAACTTCACGAGAAATCATCTGAGAGACATGAAATTCAGAAATGAGATACAGCATTTGGTTCTGAAAGAATGACGAAAGCATAGTTGCGCAGAAATGAATACAATGCATACAGTATGGAATCGAACAAAAAAAAGGTTTTATTGAGCTCATAGTATCGTTACACATGATTGTCTGTCCAAGAGGAAGAACAGCAAGCAGATGTTCCTTAGTATGGGATATGCCCTCCCCTTACTGCAATGGTTGCTTCGCACCGTCTCCCCATACTCAGCACCAGATTGTCCAACAGTTCTTGAGGTAAGAGGGCCCATTCCTCCATCAGCATCTGTTTAAGTTGTCCGGTGTTCCCAGGAGGATGTAATCGTGTCGCAAGGCGTCTCCCCAAAGCATCCCACACATGTTCTATCGGATTTAAATCAGGGAAGCACGCCGGCCAATCCATTCGAGTGATATCTTCACTTTCCCGGAACTCCTCAACAGCATGAGTCCTGTGTGGCCGTGCATTGTCATCCATAAAAACGAAGTCTGATCCAATGGCACCTCGGAACAGACGCACATGGGGAAGGATCATCCCCTGACAATAGCGATCTCTCGTTACAGAACCTCTGTCGAAAACGGGGAGCTCAGTCCGCCCGTTCATCATAATGCCTCCCCAGACGACAACTCCAGGACCACCGAAACGGTCTCTTTCCGTGATCTTACAAGTGATTCCCAACGCCAGTTGATTTGGAGAGAGGTCGGGACACGGTTTCATCCCATCACGATTACATCCACGATTACCCGACAACTTAAACAGATGCTGATTGAGGAATGGGCACTCTTACCTCAAGAACTGTTGGACAATCTGGTGCTGAGTATGCGGAGACGGTGCGGAGCAACCATTGCAGTAAGGGGAGGGCATATCCCGTACTAAGGAACATCTGCTTGCTGTTCTTCCTCTTGGACAGACAATCATGTGTAACGATACTATGAGTTCAATAAAGCTTTTTTTGTTTGATTCCATACAGTATGCATTGTATTCATTTCTGCGCAACTATGCTTTCGTCATTCTTTCAGAACAAAATACTGTATCTCATTTCTGAATTTCATGTCTCTCAGATGATTTCTCGTGAAGTTATGGCAAAAAACATACCTGTTGCTTAAGTTTTGCACACCAGTGTATATATATATATATATATATATATATATATATATATATATATATATAACACATATTTTTGAAGCAGAGTCATGGCCGAAGAGAGACACCTTTGTAATTTTAAAACTTCGCTTTATTCCATCCCAGGAGGCATAATTTATGCATAAGAAGCGTGGATGAACTGACGTCCGTTCATAAGTGATACAAGAGCAGAAGACGCGAAAAGAGACAGAATTATTTATCCCCAATGATTATATACTATGAGATACTGATAGATATAGGTATCTATAACTTATAGGTATCTTTTAAAAGAATTTGTTTAGCTTGAAAGATTTTTATCCCTTCACAAGGAGTGTAAGAATTGACAATTTCAACAGTTTTACAGAGCTCGTGTTGAATTAATTAAATCAAAAAGGTGGAATTGGATCAGAAAATAAGAGAACATTTTAGAATGAAGCTAATATGGGCTGAATTAATATAAAACTTTTTAAATTAATTAGATTCAAATAATATATATAAATATTATAAATAAAATTATTTCTTAAATTTCAACATATGCTTTCGTCTGTTTTGAAATATGAAAGATACGAAGTTGGAGAAGACGCCTTCCAGTTTCTTGTTCCCATTGCTTAAATTCCATTGCTTCCACCAGAATCTGAATTATTACTTTTTCCTTTATTTTGTTGTAGAAGAACGTAGATACAGGAAAGTTTTACGTCCTTTTGTTTTGCTCGGAGAGGAACGGCGTTATTTTGGGATTATGATTATGCCCCTTTGTATCCTCAGTTCTCTATGGGCTTTCACAATTCACTGATCTAATTTCTTATCATTATCAGCATTTTAACTGGCCGAAATTTTGGCTGCGACGCTCGAATTGCTGTTTTACGATTACGTCAACTTAATTACCTTGTTACAGATCCAATGATCTGATTCGTTTTTTCATAATCAGTGCAACGAGGAGTTATTCGCTATGTACCGTAATATTCAAAGAATAAGCCAAGCACCGATCTTCTGTAATATCCGTCATTAAATTTATAATCCTTCGTTTCATTACCAAGAAAGCAGTCCATCGAACTTGAAATATAAGACATCTCTTATCTATACCTACCGTTCTCTACAAATGAACCCAATTTAACAGGAAACTTCGATTAAATGACGCCACCAACAGATAGCTAGTGGCGTCCACTAGGCGTTTTAGGGTCTATTAAGAACACCGATGATTAGTTAGTTAATGTTCAAGATGAGTGATTGCTGCGTTTCTCTTCCGTTCAAAAAAACCTGCTGATTCACTCATCTGCTTCTTTTGTGCTGAAAATATGGTTTTATCTATCAAATTATCTGTAACTTGAAAGATTTGAGTCCGGTCCTGTAATACAAGAGTTATTTCCAAAATAAGTGTAAACATAATTTTTTTTTTTTTTTTTTTTTGCTATCTTCGGATACAATTTTTTTAATTCTAGAAAATTCGTTTGAATCTCCCTCGAGGAAACTAAGCATCCGTTTTAAGCACTCTTGTACGGACAAAATATGCTATAATGTTTTGCTATATGCTAGTGCTTTATAACAATCACATCACATCACAAATCGTGAATAAATTGGGAAATTCATGGTTTTGTAATTAAAAATTCAATAATTTTTTTATAATAAATTTATTTAAAACCGTGAATAATACATTTTCCGAAAAAAATTCTAAATTTCCGTAACATTGTATCGATAATGCCCAAGTAAATTCTGCGAGTCCTTTACCTTTAAAACTAGTGGAGATGTTCCCTTTCTCTGCAACCTCGTATACTTCCGCAATATAACGCGTATTGCATTTAGCCTAATTCTACAGTAAAGCGAATCAAGTAAGCGTTTTGAATCTTTATTCATTCGATCATATACTAAATTTTGATAAAGAACTATGATTCTAATGTCAAGACCGCGCAAAATTTTTTTTTGCGTAACTCGTGCATGTGAGTGTGTGTGTGTGTGTGTGTGTGTGTGTGTGTGTGTGTGTGTGTTTTAAGGCATTATGTTTACAGACATAATTCCAAAATGGAATGATGTGCTCCAATCAACAAACTTTTTAGTTATCTATTATACTTCCTTCATTCCTCTTTTCTTTTGCTGTTGCTGCCATAATCTTTGTCTTGAAAAATGTTTTCTAATTCTTTTAACAAATATTATCAAAACACAATACCACATAACTAATAGCAAAATAAGCTGCCAGGAATACGCCACTGATTCTGTATCCTTTATTTTTACGCCTTCATTAAATTTCTCTTCTAGGAAATATTTTCTTTGACACACAGGTTTTGCTATGAAGATTTTGTTCCCAATAAAAGCAAAAATACACAGCGCCATCTCAGATGAACTAAAAATAAATCGGAGGAAATGATCCATCTAGAACTTTCGCATATACTTTCTAATAAAAGAATTATTCTAAAGATCGCCTTGCGTGACATCGCGTACAATAGTAACAAAATATAAACTTTTGGCTTGAATTTAGCATTTTTAATAAATCTATCATGTGATACTTGGCGAGTTTTTCGTACTATTAATCCCTGGCTCGCAGTTAATAATATCCGGAAGTCGAATTCGTGTAGTAGATACTTTTTTTTCCAACCGATTGCAACAAAAATTTGACAAACTATACTTATAGTCTCAGAATTACATTCCAAATTTGATTTACTTAAATCATTGCGTTTTTAAATTTTCGGTTTACATGTTTACAAACAAATGACTTTTGAATTTCTCCTTCTCCAAGAGAGGGGATGAAAACTATGCATTCCTTTCAAAGGTGCCTAATATTTCCTTCCTTAAGTCTACACATGTCAGAATCTCTTAGTAAAATCATCGAGGGAGAAACTTGTCTCGTGTATCGTGATGCAAACAGGCGCGTCTCTTAACCATCGATCTTTCCCATTGAATCTTGTACAGAAACATGTGTAATGTCTTTTGTAGAATTCTGTACTTGCTGGATGCTTCATTCCGAATTCGGCTGCAAGTCCGTGGACATATTTATTCGAGTGATGTTCAATAAATTCAACAAGTATCGTTGTATTTGTAATGACGGAGTGAGACCCACATTTCAGACTATATATCGATCCTATTTCCAGTCTGCTGAAATTTCTTGAATAGTTCTTGCTGAACTATATTTATAGGATTGCGTAATGTCACCTGCAACGTCATTTATCAGTGCAATTTGTAACTAAAGTTCTCAGGTTCTTAAAGGTTTTTTAATGGATATACTAATGTCTTTGTGCTCCCGTCTGTCAACGTTTCCGAATTATTTAATTTCAAAGTTCGTTCCTGTACACAATTTGCGTCTAGAGTTTTACGACTGAATCCTAGTGCAGATAAAATCTTATCTATCCATTCTGAGAAATATAATTTTGTTAAACGAGTGTTACTTTAAATATTAATTTTGGAACAGTAAAATTCTATTTTTCGTACAAGAGGTTCATCACTAATAACAATTTTCCATATGTGGTTTGTTAGTTGCATTTTATTGGCGCAAGAGTTATGTTTTGGCTAAGCAGCGCCAGACAAATGGATAAACTATAAATACGTGGGTGATATTTTTAGAAACTCTTCAGTTGGTTCCATTTCGCACAACAGTATATTGAATTGTGATGTTCGGTTAATTCTAATTGGCATTAACTCAGAACTATGCCCCTCAGGGGCTCACTTACTATAGGTGAGTACGGGTGTTCCAATCCCGAGGTTCCCAGGGATCTATACTTCCTTTATGTTTCTACTCCCCTACGCCTTCTGCTATCTGCTTAATTTTTTTCCTTCCATCGACTGCAAGCGAGGGAGCTCTCCATGAGAAGCTGTCGCCGCTCTGTTTGCTTCCTGCTTCTCATGGACAGCCAAAACCCCACGTGTTGGCCGTGCGTGGTAACCCATTAAACAGATGGGCGGTGCACTGTGGTCCCCGGTGTAACAATCGGCTGGTCGCTAGCCACCTAAGTGGCTAGTTTGCTAGGGATCAAACGAAGGGTTTACTCCTTGGACTTGGCGTTAAGGGTGGTCACTGTCCCCGGGGGTAACTCCCAGAGTATAGGTACCGATTAGCACTAGGGTGGATGACGAGGCTGGAAAAGACCAGAGCCGGTAATTGCCTTCCCTTTTTGGGCTCCGTGGTGGGCGGTGCCGTCGGACCCGAATCTCTTTCAATGTCGTATGGGCTCTTCCAAACGTGGTCCCTTCGGTGGGCGTCGCATTGTTCCAAATCCCTTAACTGTCCATACCACGATTCCTTTCTTGTTGTCAAGCGTGTTTCCGAGAAAAATGAAAATTTTAATTCTGTATCACCTTTTCTCGTACAGAGGGCATTCACAGCAACCGTAGGCGAGGTTTCTTCAATCCGAAAAATGCGTTCTGGTGACTTGCTGGTTGAAGTGAATTCAAAAAAAGCAAGCCCAGCAAATATTAAAATTGAAAGTTTTAGCTACCATTCCCATTACAGTCAGTTCACACACATCATTAAATTATTTTAAAGGCGTTATAACCTGCGGGGAATTGTATAATGTTCCCCTTGAAGAAATATTTGCAGAACTAAAACATCAAGGTGTCACCAATGTACAACAGATCTCTATACAGCGGGATGGCCAAATCCTTCACACTAAACATTATATACTCTCCATAGTCCATGTTTTCCAGAATTTATTTATGCAGGCTACATTAAATTACCAGTAAGACATTATATTCCTAACCCATTGAGATGTTTTCAGTGTCAGCGTTTCGACCACTCTAAAGCCAACCGCCGCGGGACTCTCACTTGCGCCCGCTGTGCTGAGAAAGGGCACGATAGTCAGCAGTGTTCCGCACCTGAAAAGTGTGTAAACTGTGGTGGCAATTACACTTCATTTTCTAGATCGTGCGAACGCTGGACACTTGAGAAAAAAATCATTACAGTGAAAATAAAAGAAGCCTTATCTTACCCTGAAGCCAGAAAGAAAATTTTATCTCAAACACCGACACCCGGTCTGAGTTATGCCTCCGCCGTACAGAAATCGTTTTGCGTAAACTGTACGTGCCAGAACTGTCTCAAAAATCCTAGCCATTCTAAAACAAATACAAAAACATCGGATTCCTATTCTGAATCAAACACCAACACCACTTTAGAAATTCGTAGACTTGAAAAGGCCTTAACAAAATCAAAATCTCAAAATTCCCTGAAGTTGAAGCTTTCTAAACGTGGCCTCTAAAAAACAAGTTTGCCTTCAAAGTTGAAATTGTCTAAAGGTCAGAAATCCGTCGCTTTGGGACTTGCGACGCAGGGCATAGTCCACAAGGACTTGACATCTATTTTTGGTGAAGCACCCAAAAGTCCTGAACTCATCGCGCTTCATCCGTCTGAAGAAGAGGATGAAGAACTGAGTTGCGATGTCTCTCAACACTCAAACACCGTCTCCAATACATTTAAAACCAAAAACACCTCTTACTGTCCTTTCATGGAACTGTCGCGGCCTTCGCTCCAAATTACCTGACATCTAGACAATTATTAACAAATTTCATCCAGTCTGCATTGGTGTTCAGGAAACCTTTTGACATCTGACATTCCTGTCGAATTGCGCGATTTCAACTGTGTGCGGAAAGACACGGATAATGGTCATCATGGTTCTGGAGGTGTATGTATTTTTACCTCAAATCTTTATCCCAGCACACCTCACACTTTGCATTCTACTCTGTAGGCTGTGGCTGTGCAAGTTCACACACGAGCTTTGGTCACAGTCTGCTGTATTTATCTACCGCCCAACGATGCCATTTCTCAACAGGATCTCGATAATTTAGTGGAGCAACTTCCTTCGCCTTTTATTTTGCTTGGTGATTTCAACGGCCATTGTACGTTGTGGGGTGCAGATAGTGCAAACTCTCGTGGGAGGCAGATTGAACAGTTTATTGCTAATAACTGTCTCTGTCTGCTCAATAATGACGAGAAGACTTACTGTCATGCGGCGCCCACGCGCAGCTTCCACAGTATTGATTTGGCCATATGTTCTCCTGAGCTCATGCCGTTCCTGACTTTCGCAGTAAGTGAGGAACTTTATAATAGTGACCACTTCCCTGTTATGGTCTCACATGATGATAGCGACGGTATGACATCTTGTCCTGCGCGTTTTCTATTCCAGCGGGCAGACTGGTATGCCTTCAAACTTTTAGCGCAAATCACAGAGAACATGACCAATACTTGCGACACCACTGAAGCAGTACAACATGTCGTTGAGAGCATAATAAATGCAGCAAATGCCACCATTCCAAAGAGTTCCCCACGTCTGAGAAAATTTCGCAGACAGTGGTGTAATGAAGCTTGCCGAGATAGTTACAAGAACCAAAAGATACTTTGGAACAAATTTAGGAGGTACCCAACGACGGAGAACTTAGTCGCTTTTAAAAGAGCCAAGGCTCTTGCACGTCGTATACGTCGTCGTAGTCTGAGGGAATCCTGGATTAATTTTGTCTCGTCCATTACATCTTCGACTCCAAGTAAAATGTTGTGGAATAAGGTCAAGGCTACTAATGGGATTTATCGTGAATCTACTATTCCTATTTTAAATACAGGAAGTACATCATATTCATCTCCATTTGACGTTGCCAATATTCTCGGCCAAGCATTTGCACAAGTTTCCGCAATTGATTCTTATAGTCCAGAATTTATGGCAATTAAGAATCGCGCGGAATGGTTGCCATTGCGTTTTAATATCCGAAGAAACTTCCCATACAACTCTGAATTTAGGATGTCGGAATTGGAAACAGCCTTGTCTCGAGCCCATAATACAAGTCCGGGACCTGAGGGTATCACTTATAACATGCTTCGCCATTTGAGCAAAACTTCACTTTGCAACCTGTTAAGGTTATTTAACAGAATTTGGATTGAGCAGGCGTACCCTGCACAATGGCAGGAAGCTATTATGATCCCCATCTTAAAACCTGGCAAGGATTCATCAAACCCTCTGAACTACAGACCAATAGCTCTGACAAACTGTCTATGCAAGATTTTTGAACGGATAATCAATGCACGTCTCGTATACGAATTGGAGAAACAAGGATGCATCTCCCCGTTGCAGAGTGGTTTCCGTCGAGGTCGATCTACTTTTGATAACCTCGTTCTACTGGAAACCCAAATTCGCAACGCAATTGTAAGGAGGAACCACCTTGTCTCCATATTCTTCGATATTGAGAAAGCTTATGACCGTGCATGGCGGTATGGTATACTTTTAACACTTTTCAATCTTGGTTTTAGAGGAAACATGCCCATTTTTATAAAAAACTTTTTGTTATATCGCACTTTTAGAGTTCGAATGGGGAACTTTTATTCTAACAATTTTATTCAAGCTGAGGGTGTTCCTCAGGGAAGTGTCCTCAGTGTCACACTTTTTATTGTTCATATGAGCCAAATTTTAAATCAATTGCCATCATCTGTTCATGGAAGCCTCTACGCTGATGATCTCCAGATTTCATGCCAAGGAAGTAATATGCATTTAATTGAAAGACAGCTTCGAAATGCAGTCAACAAACTAGTAACATGGTGTGATGAAAACGGGCACACCATCTCTCCAGAGAAAAGTCGGTGCCTTCATTTTTGCAGAAAACGTAATATTCACCCAGAACCTAATATTCATATTCATAACCATGCTATTCCAGTTGTTGATGAAATACGTTTTTTGGGGGGTCGTATTTGACCGCAAACTCACCTTCATTCCGCATGTTTTGTATTTGCGAAGGAAATGTGAGAGAACCTTGAACATCTTAAAAGTCCTTTCCAGAACTTCTTGGGGAGCGGATCGAGCCTCCCTAATCCGTATTTACGAGGCAGTCATTCTTTCCGTATCGATTATGGGTGTATGGTGTATGGATCTGCACGCCCTAGTGTTTTGCGCAGACTGGACACTATCCATCATTCTGCATTGAGAATCTGCTCCGGTGCCTTTCGAACATCCTCCAAATAAAGCTTGTATAACATCTGCCACCAACTACCTCTCTATTTAAGGCGTAAAGAAATTGCCGCTTTATATTACTTCCGAACGCAGCCTCTACCGAAACACCCTATATCTGAATTAACACTTCCAGCTAGTCTTGGGAGAATTTATGATGCTCGTTCCTCTTGCATTCCACCATTCAGCGTGAGAATAAAAATGCTTTTGCAGGACTCGGACTTTAATTTAACAATTAAGTCCACTAATATCTTTTGCTCTGCACCATGGGATAAGCCAGAATTTTCTTTTCTAAATCCATTTTCTGGATTTGATAAATCCACAACAGCGTCTGTGGTTTTTCAACAGATATTTCTCTGTCATCGCTGTCAGTATTCATCTTTCATCCCAGTTTTTACAGATGGCTCGAAATCAGATGGACATGTCGGCTTTGGCATTGTGCTTCCATCTGGTACACTGAGCTATCGTTTACATACCTATATTTCTGTCTTTACTGCGGAACTAATGGCAATTTCCTCTGCCCTTCAGGAAATTTCGATGTCTACTTATCGCAGTTTCATTATTTATACTGACAGTATGAGTGCTTTAGAGACGCTCTCCCATTCCGACAATCAAATGCACCCTGTCGCCATAGAAATTCTAAATACTTTGCTCCTTCCTCGAAATAAGACATTTAATATTTTATTTTGTTGGGTACCGAGCCACTCGGGCATTTTTGGGAATGAGGCAGCAGCAGCTGCTTCTTCATTTCTTTCACAAAATATTCCTTACTGTAATGCGAAGAAGTTCTTTCTTTGTCATCTTTATTCCATTTGGCAGGCAAACTGGAATGAGCAAGTTGACAACAAATTGCATACTATTAAATCTTTCATTGGATTATGGCCTGTACTCCCTGTACATGGGTTGGATGTTACATTGACCCGCCTCCGTATAGGACATACACGCCTAACTCATAAACATCTCATTCGTGGAGAGAGGAAACCCATATGTCCTACATGCAGTACATATTTTACTGTGAAACACATTCTTATTAAATGTCCTGATTTTAAATCACATCATGAGTTGTTTTTCCAGTCATCGTCTTTAACGACTTGGTGGGCGAAAAACACCATCCAAATTGTTTTAACTTTTTTAAAGCTATTCGCATTTTTACATGTATCTAAGAAATCGTCATCTTTGATAAACTTTTTCCTTTTTTAATTGCACTCCCTTTTGTAATTTTTTATCAGCTTCTTTTTTTCCTGTATTTGGGTACTTTCTTACATTCATAGTTCCATTGAACTTGTGTTTTGATTTTAAAATCTCGTTGCTGAATAAGATTAGTTTTTAACCATATGTTTGGCGCAGTTTAGCCAAGATAGGCTCTTGTGCCACTAAACTTCATAAACCTAACCTGACTCTGAACTATGAGATGAATTGCCTATACCACTTCATGTTCTGTAGATCTTATCTGGCTAATTCATAAAAGTTATAAGAGATCTATCGCATATGTGCGAACATTGTTAAAAGAATGCAATTTTATGTTACTATTGCAAATAGTATTACATTTACTACTTGCAATTTTGTATTACTATTTTGAATAAGTTTTTAAGTTTTACAATTAATATAATATCTGTCCATTTTTTTAAATTTTAATGTAAATCAATAAATTGGTCATTTTTTTTGTGTGATTCTCGACTTTTAGTAATCTTTCGTGATATGTATATTAACCCTGAAAATTTCTGTTAACATTTTGCTAAAACATCAGTCAGATAAAAGGAACATTGTGAAGTCAATAAATTTACCTGCTAATATTTCAGCTAATCTTATAGATTGAAATATGAAACTTTGAGTTCTTTTACATGAGTGTTAGAAAAACATTTTACGTACTGACACTTTTCTATTATGGAGGTCGTTTAAAATTTAATTGTTGTAACTTTTTATTATTCCCTTCTACAGAAGCCAAATTATCTTCATATGTCTGAATACTTGATTTAAAGAAACTTTGCAACTGGAAGTAGGAGCTTAATTTCCGTAGTTAAAGAAATAAATGCCTTTTACACTTTTTTAAGATATCACTATGTATCTATATTGTTTTCGAAAAATAAGCATTGAACTAACCAGCTTTATTGAATACTATTATTCATGTTCAAATGATAAACATCAAATGCGTCATTTCTATTACGTTATCGCAACTTTTTCATTTACTACTAATAATGTTAAAAATATTTTATTTCCCAGAAAAAGAGCTGGACACTGAAGATAACAATGGGCTACACGATGCCACTCACATTTATGTCCAATAGAGACTAAAACATAATTTCATTTGACATCATCGTTTCTGTCTCGTGTGCGAAGTATAGAGGAAATAATATTGTTACGAAATTTCTTTACCGGGGTTCGTTTGGATAGTGGAAGTGATATGGTGTGTAGAACGTTCAATCAGCAGACGGTAGTAGAAAATGAACAACGACGTTTATTTACAAGAAGACACACAGGACAGCACAAAAGCGTCAACTATATACAGCACAGAAGACGATTATCTTCACCCGAGATGTGTAGCATACAACAGCATACAACCAGAATCTACTGCAGACAGTAGCGCACAGCTCAGTTCAGCACGAGCTTGACTCAGTCGCTTCTACTTCTCCGACTCTGGCTCGGATTACTGACTTCGTCGACTCGACTCCTCTACTCTCGAACTCGGACTATTCCGTCGTCTCCTCGACTACTGGCTTCGTCGTCTCCCAACTCGGACTTGACTCTCTGGCAGCCTCAGCCCCTTTTATAGGTCTCAGGAGGCGGGGCTAGAAGCCTCTCAACCAATCAGGAACGTTCGAGGCGTATCTCGGTTCCTACTGGACGGATCGGGAAAATTCTCGAAGTTTCGGGTAATATCTATTTTGGCACCAAAGTCGCCAAATTCGTCGCCAAGTCGCCAAATGGTCGCCAAGTTTGTCGCCAAGCTCTGGGACCTCCGACGCGCTAGTCCCATTCAGATGACTGTAAAACTTTCTTTCCAATGATGGAACAAACTATGCTGGGAAGCCGAATTGCAGGTTTGTAACAATATAATCGGCAAAAATTCGTACTTGGAAAGAATTTGATTTGGAAACTTGGAAAGATTTGGAAAGAATCACCACATTTTAGACCTTACTTTCAGTCCGTTTGTATGCATTTATGTGACAAAGATCACTCAAAAAAGCTTTGGATTAGGCTCAGGAAATTTGATATATGGTCTTTACTTCAAATTCGTAGATTTCTGTCAAATTTTGAACGAGATCGATTTTCAGGAAGTCTGTCTGCCCGGCTGTCTGAATATAATTTATAATGACAACAACAAAATGAAGAGCAATACATAGATAAAATTTGATACACTGATATTAACAACTAAAATGTAGATACTTATCAAATTTGGAACCAAATCTGTCTTAGAATTGACTTTTTGTCAACCTGTACTTTTACATGCATTTAAAAGCGATAACACCAAAAACTCAGTGACAGATATATGAAATATGGTATGTGATTTTTTTTATTACAATTTACTACTCACAAATTCAATTTCAGGGCACCCATTGCTAAATGCCATTGATTAAAAGTCAAGAATCACACGAAGGAGCACAAAGATTCCATAAAAATACTAGATTCATGCCAAATATCGATATTTCGTTACTAATGTTCGCCAATGCCATGCAAAGCATTCGTGGCCTAACCCAAGGTTCACAATTTTTTGAGAGAGAAGGGAAATAACACCTTTATAAGAGATTATGCGAGAAAGTTTTGGGGAGATCAATCCCGATGGTTTAATCAAAAATCATATTTCCATGTTAGATACTGTAAATATATAATTAAACCGTACTATTTAAGAAGCCTAAACAATAAAAATTCGTATGAATTCCAGTGAACATTTTGTGCTTGTTTTCTAAACGACAGAGCCCGTGGATTCATTCATTCATTCTGATTCAGATAGTTAATTAATGCTCTGGAATCTCAGCAAAAGGTTAATCATATCATTAAGCACGAAATTAAGTCTGACAAACACAAGAACAAATATCGTAATTAACTTAATGCAGAAATAGCATTAATCATTAATCAGAGAGGCACGATTGGTTAGACTTTCTCACGCTCCATTGCACGTATCTTGAGGCTTTAACTGTGACATTTTTTTTTTTTCTATTTCCGAAGCGAGTTCGTTTACATTCGGTAATGGATAATCCTGGATTTACTTTCACTGCTCGTTTACGCGAAATTATATGTTTTCTGCAAAAAAATTATCTTATTTGTGATTTTTATTTTTCTCCTTATAAAGAAATGGATTCAATTTATGATCTTGTGCATGGGAAATGCACCATATAAATTTAATTTTGGAATTAACCGCGGGTTTTGCAGGAGAAAAAAGAACGTGCTCTCACAGTAAGGCGTAAGGAGATTAGATATGAAATACTATGTGCAGGATGTTTGTTATGCGAGTGAGACTTGATTTTATTGATCGCGATAGTGTCCTAGACATTTTGCAGAAAGAATTCTTTCTATACATATGTTAGAATAGCGCTATTACTTCGTCTTTTTTTTATCAATGTTACTGGACTTTTTGCATTACAAATAAGAGGAAATTACGATTTCATTCGTTATTAAAAACTCGCAGTTGTGCAATAGGTGAACTGAATTCAAATAATTCGTTTTTTTTATATTTATTTAAACTAGCTGCCTTCACATGAATTATGTAAAATATTACTTTTAACGGCTTCTTCAGCAAAACATTTTTAAATTTCAAATTTTGAATTGCTGTGTAACTTTTTCTATTTTAAGAGCTTCACACTATTCCGCTTATAGCGCTATATGACTCCTTAATTTTCTGTCATCTCGGATAAAATTTTAATTTTAATTTGAATAGAAAAATGACTAAATTTCACTTAATTCAATAACATGCTTATCGAAGCCGTTATTAAATAATATAAAAACAGATAAAAAGAACATTCAATTCTGAAATTTTCTATGTTCTGAAGAATATACTTCATGATTTAAATAATATATTAGAGGATTGTTGAATAAGTACCTATATCTTTGATTTTATAAAAAAAATATTTAACGTACTACAATAAGAAAGTATATTGCCAAGTTAAAAAAAATAAATATTCTTTGACAGTTAAAAAAGCGCGAAAAGTTAAAAATACCCATCATTGTTTACTTCGAAAGTTAAGTTTAGCTGCAATTTCATATTATTCAAAACTTTTACTATAAACATACCTCATACTGATATTATCCACAACAGTAAATCGAATTTTCGTATTTTGATCGTCAATCATGAAATAAATAAAACAGTATGAAATATAAACAAAAATAATGAAAATAATTTGAATTTTAATTTAACAATGTTACAAAATACAATTACAATATTTTGTAAAGATTAAATAAAAATTGAAAAAATTAATAACATTGATAAGATAAATTATTGACTTTTATAATGATGCAAAATTTTTTGCTGCAATATTTTCCAAAGTTATGATGCAAAAATGTCACTTTAAATTAAATGTCTAATAAAAAATCCAGAAAATTTCTCCACGGTACGCATTTCTTTTACTCAAAGTATACATGTACTACGATTGCTAACTTTAGGTCAAATGGCCTGACCTGCAGAGCTTCAAAACACATATTCATTTTTATTATTATTAGAGATATATACAAATTTTAAATAATTAAGGGCAAGGGCTTGGAAAAAATTTGTTTGGAAGAAAAGTGAGGTATCTGAAGGTCATTTGGTCATTCATACTAATATGGCCATTTAACTGTTTCGACATTAATTTAAGCATTTGCTGAAGAAGAGTTCTACTAGCTTAAAAAGAAATGTTTGGTTAACCATCTCAAAGGACAAACAATTATTTTCCAACGATATTACTATGCAATATTTCGTTTAATTTTCATACATTTTTAAATAATTTTAATTTGTATTGTAGCAGTTGCATTACACTTATCTTCTCTTTTGGATACTAGATGGCGATACCTGATTAAGCCATCCCATATGTAATCCCATAATGCATTGCAATTGTAATGAGAAGGAGATGTGAAGTTGAACTGTGAAGCGCGCGCGTAAATGTCTTGTCTTTGTGTTTGTAATTGTTTAGTGTGTGAATGTGATTATTAAAGAAATGTTTCCAACAACATTCGTCCTGTTGCTTCCTGCACAGATCATAATAATCCACATACCACCACAGTATATAATTTTATTCAGAGTTAGTAAATCCCGTTCTTATAGAAATGAGTGGACCTCAGGGAAAAAAGAAGAGATCCTATGCTTTATTGTTTTAATCAGACATTGAAAAGAAGAGAATGAGGTTTCAGGTCATGGCGATAAAAACCATGACAGAAAAAAAACTTTTGAATGCTGTGGAAAGCGAAGGGAGGAAGAGAAGAAGAATCCCAAAGATTACCAACCACATAATAAAGGCTTCATGATATAGAGAAGAGAAAGGTCTAGCCGCTGATTGACAGAGTGATCAGACGACAAAATACAGGGAGAGATAAAATCGATGAAAAATCTTACAGCTGGAAAAGTGATATGTTTTAAGCATTTAAGTTCAACATATTTTTATCCCAAGCAATATCGGTGAGTTATTAACAAAATATAAATTTAAGACGAATCAACAAGTTGAAACCATTGCATGACAGGATAAACCAAAGCTAGCTGTGCCAAACCTTTCAATGCTCCTATCGCACAGTATGATTTAATTAGCTAATATTTCTAGCAGTGATTGAGAAAGATACAGATATTCTTGTAATATTTGGAAGAAGAATTTTACGAACATTTGGTGGAGTTAAATGTGATAATTATTGGAGAAAACCCAACTCGAAAATTTATAAACTATATAAAGGGTCAGATATTATTAACTTTATTAAAATATAGAGGATTAAATGGGCAAGACACTTAATAAGATTGGATGACAATCGAGATAATGAAAAAATACTCTGGCAAAACCATTTAGTACGCGGAAAAGACAGAGGCCAAAGCTTAAATAGATTGACCGCTTAGAAAAAGTCTTTGAAACTATTAAGATGGCAAACCTCAAACCTCAGTACTTCTAGCAGAAGTATTTTTCCTTCAAAGTTCTCGATCATTTCCAGAATACAGCGCATTTTCTATTCAGAATCGACGTGAAAATAAGGGTTTTTTAAATCTTCATCGCGTCATATTAACCTTTAAAATTCATTTTCATTGTATACTTCACATATGGGAAAGTAATAGACTGGGCAACGTAATAACTATCTGTATTTGAATCCGGACCATGAAGAAATTTCGGAGGCACTGATTGGTTGCACATACAACTTGATGTATATTGTCATAGCAACTGTTCGAGGAATAATTGTTGGTTATATTCGTTAAATCTTTTTTAATGACTGTTTTTGTGGGGGAGAAACTTTTATATTTAGGTCAAAATGAAATTGTAAATACTTCATGAAATATTAAAAATAATTAGTATTTAGAAGAGGATAAACTTGAAATGCACTATGAACATTACTGGAAGACAAGCTGGAAGTGACACTATGTCATCATTCGTGACACTTTGTAAATAACCAATCAGCGCACTCGAAATTTTTCCATGATCCGAATTCAAGGATAGGTAGTTATTATGCGATCGGACACACATTCTTATACAGGTGATTATACTTTCGTATATCACTTTCAATACCAGCTGCTTCCGTAGCGATTAAGCAGAGGAATTCAATTTCATCCTCAGATTCAAAGTTGTAATAGCATTACGAGAAACAGCTAAAAACACATGTTAGGATTTTTTTTTATTTTTTCAGTCGAAATCGCTGCACTTCACTTGCGAAATTGCAACTGTCACGCATTTCATACATTGAGTTGATAGAAATAGATTTTGCTCCGGAGGAATTTTTAGCCTGCGCTTTGAAACACTGCCCAAAACATGCTAATGGAAACGAAATTCCAGTCATTTTTGCAACATAATTCATTTTGAAATTTTCCCCTTCCTATTTCAAATAAGATTTTTTTTCCGGATGAGATGTCACGGATTTTAAAGTTCAGACAGATGAAAAATTAATATATATATATATATATTTTTTTCTTTTCTCTCGTTATATTTCAAACAATCCTAATACTGGTTTTTGCCTTTTATATTCGTAGAAAGTATTTTAGATTTGAAGGAAGCAGACGTTCACTCACTTCATCTTCATTTTGTTTCAGTTTACTATTAAAAAGCTGTCCTATTTCTGCGATATCATACAATACTTGATGATTACTTTGAAAAATTCTTAAATCATCCAGTAATTTTTTTTAATTTTATTTTCAAATTTCTTAACACTGAAAGGAAAAAAACACTCTATATATATTGGTTTTCTTTACGATATTGAATATTTTATAATAGGCAAAGCTGGTTTGAAATATGAACTTTTTAAGATCTGTGATAAAAAAATATTTAACTGGGGGAAAATTTTAAACTTGCATTTGTTACGATAAATTTAATGAAGTGGTTATTATGTATATTATCTGTAATTATTCATAACCACTAATACATTTAGCAGTGATTTTGTATAATAACCGATAATTATACATAATCACTGAATTAATCTGAATCACCGTAACATAATCCTTTTTCTAAAATATGAAATACCTTGCTTTTAAATTCTAAAGAATTAAATTTTTTTATTTATGTATCATTGATTAAATTACAGAATAATGATTTTTTCCCCTAAAATAACGATTTAATGTAAAGAATTATTGATTTATATCAACAGATTTTATCCATTATTTTATGAAATAAGCATCTATATATTATTAAATTATATACTTTAGAGATAACGTATATTTTTATTAGTAATGTAGGAAAATGTATAATGGCGCTTTACAGGCCAATCACTTTGATCTAGAAATACACATTTGTCATGTATATAATTTGGAGGATGGTCATTAGTACCAAGAAGTAATTTTTTTTAAATTTTAATTAATTATCGACATGATTTTTTTTCCAGCTATATATTTTGAAAATATTACAACACAAAAATGACTTTTACGTAATCTTAAGCTTCAAAAGACCAATTAATCTTTTCAATGATAAAAAATTTTTAAAACCTTATAATTTTTAAAGATTATTTGAAGCATATTTTACAATAATATATTTTATTATTGAAGTGAAACTTAAACAGTATTTTTTTTGTTTTGTTGTTGCTATTGTTGCGAAATTTTCTGCCGGGGTTCGTTTGGATAGTGGAAGTGATATGGGGTGTAGAACGCTCAATCAGCAGACGGTAGTAGAAAATAAAACAACGACGTTTATTTACACGAAGACACACAGGACAGCACAAAGCGACAACTATATACAGCACAGAAGACGATTATCTTCACCCGAGACGTGTAGCATACAACAGCACACACAGCAGCATACAACCAGAATCTACTGCAGACAGTAGCGCACAGCTCAGTTCAGCACTAGCTTGACTCAGTCGCTTCCGACTACTCCGTCTTCTACTTCTCCGACTCTGACTCGGATTACTGACTTGACTTCTCTGGCAGCTACAACCCCTTTTATAGGTCTCAGGAGGCGGGCTAGAAGCCTCTCAACCAATCAGGAACGTTCGAGGCGTATCTTGGTTCCTACTGGACGGATCGGGAAAATTCTCGAAGTTTCGGGTATTATCTATTTTGGCGCCAAGGTTGCCAAATTCGTCGCCAAGTCGCCAAATGGTCGCCAAGTTTGTCGCCAAGCTCTGGGACCTTCGACGCGCCATCTGGACGCCGTCCAGTACCGATGACTTTAAAACTTTCTTTCCGACGATGGAACAAACTATGCTGGGAAGCAGCATTACGGATTCGTAACACTATTAATGTTTCATCTCGAGTTTTCTTTTCCATTATTCATGACGAAAGTACGAAGTTACGGCCTTCAATCCTGAACGATTCTAATATCTGATCTTATATTTGAATAAAAGTCTTTAATTTCATCAAGAAACTTTTTGTATTAGCTAAGGTTTAAACATTTTTATATTTCCTAGTTAAAGATCACATTTTTAAGTGAGAAGAAAATGGAAGAGCGTTTCTTTAAAAGTACGTCGATTAAGTTTTAAATTTAATGATACTTTACTGACGAAGCCATCAAGGGCAAGTTACCTAAAATATTTTCTTAAGAATTCTGGGAACAAAGCTACTAATCAGCTGGTCAATAAAGGCTACTAATATAAAATAATTCAAAATTTACTTGATTTTTAAAAAGCAAAACATTATCATGCCTTTGTATTTGACTTTTAGCTTGGTAGCTTGGTAATAAAAGAAGCGCTTTAATTTTCAACATAGCGTTTTTAGACAACTATGTTATTTTTATTATTATACAAAATTGTCAGATTATACCATATTATGCACAGAAGGCAGATGTTTTGAGCTAGAGCTATCAAATTCGGCACCTAGTTGCTTTCTGGATAACAGGTGCTCATTAAGGAAGTTTTTTCCCCTTAAATTTTAATTATATGTTTAATTAAATAAACATTCACTCGAAATTTTAACGATTTTCCACAAGAACTTCTGAATATAAAAACTTTGAGCATCATTTTAAAATTTTCAAACTCGGTTTTTTTCCCCTGACACTAATTTTATTTCCATATAATTTTTTACCTTTAAATTTTACCAAATTTTAGAAACGATACGATTTATAGCAATGCTTTTTGTTGTTGTCATGAAATCCTGACCAATTTCATTAAATCATCCATCCTTGCAATCGCATATCTCTTCCAAATAGAAAAGTATTGTTAATACAATTATTTTCTTTCAACGTTACCATCAAAGCTAAATTTTCGCTTCTCTTTTAATAAAATAATAATAGTCTACAGCTACTTTCTATAAAATGCATTATGAAAAACTGTAACGCAATAGCCAAAATGCAGTGAAGTCAAACGAGGACAAAATATGCAATCTCATCTAAACCAATATGATATCGCTAAGTTTCAAATTAGAAATTTGAAATTTAGATTAGCTTTAGAAACTTTTTTTTGATTAGCTGGCTTTGAGTTTTTGCAATGCATTTTTTGAATTATCAGAAATAATTTGAAAAATTCGACATCCAACAAAATTATAATGAATTTAAATGTGAAACTTATGAAATTTAAACTCGAAAAATAAAATAATTTATTTTGTGCTGTGCTTGGTATCGGAAATGGAGATTCATTTTTTGTAAAACCTTCGTTTGAAATTTCAGTAAAACGTGTTTCCTTGCAAGCGTTCTCTGTCGGTGGCGAAGCATAATGTGATCACAATAATGAGATCGAATTATCCTGTTTTGGTCATGTAGATATAAAAAGAGGAAACGAAGAAAAGATTTTCAGAGATAAAACAGGAAAAGCAAATGGCGTTAAAAAAATTTTTTTAATCAAATTGAGTCTTATAATAGAAGTTTAAGTTCTCTTAAAAATAGATTAATTACAAAGTGCTACATCATCATGAAAATACTGTGAATGTGAAAGACAATTTATATGGTGCAATCACAAAGGTCTACTCTTACAATGCGGATATTTTAAATAAATTATTATATGTTAATACAGAATTTTAACTTTAGAAAGTTAAGTTCTACTATGACTGAAGAACAGGTATCAAAATGTTCTTGACTTGCATTATTCAAAATGTAATAAACCTATATTCACTGTAGCAATAATTTGTTTAATGCTGTCGAGAGCTTTCCTGTTTTTCTGAAAGTGAAATACAAATGCAAATAAGTTTCTTCTAAAAGTTTTCCTGGGTGTCAATATATCTCCATTTATTAAAGTTAAATCAGGTTTTTGTTTCAGGTATTACATCATCACTTTGATTATGAATCCTTAAAGATGATCTTCATCATTTACATTAGAATAAATGGCATTAGATTTACCATTTCTGTATTCATCATACAGTACAACACTCTGTAATATCATTCAGCGTATTGCGCCATTTAGTGCCATATCGAATGCCTTTTCCGTCCAATTATAATGTCCGGGTAACTGAGTTAGCAAGCTGTGACGACAGCAGTACGGAAACTGAGACCTGTTACCAAACTGACCTCAGCATAGGTACCTCCCAAACTGATCTCATTATAGGTTGGATCCTCCTGATGATGAAGAAATACGCTTCATCATCAGAAATGGAGCCAACGCTTCTAGCTTAATTAATATAACTAAACTCAATTAAACCAGCCCTCCTGGAAAGAGTTTAAACTATTAGTAAGTCCCTAAGTTTTATTACAAGATAAAATGTTTCAAAAAATTTCGATTTTAGAAATAGTTAATTTAGAAATATGGATGCGTATTTAAGCAGCAACAGTGTCAGTGATGATTTAAACCTATAACGTCAACTTTACTTCAGACTCTTATTGAAGGTTATTACGTCAGAGAAGCACTGACTGTCTTCTGTAAGAATACTTTATTACACATCACAGAAGACTGGAATCATATATAACTTAATAATATCGTCTTGTTCTACCCACAAAACACAAGTCAGCTTCTGGGTCTGCCGTTCTTTAGGGCAGGACGATAAATTACTTAATCTGAAAGTTCTATCCATTTAGATATCTCTTTTAATAAGGAAGCTAATCACAAATTTACTGCTTCTACCGACATTAATTTTTATATACGTTTCATTTCATCCACGTTCTTGTTTCCTTTTGATGCTACAATCAAAAGTAATTTCCCGATCAATCTAGAATTTTTGCTCCTTCATAAATAACTCAACTCTTGGCTTCACACATTGTGGATGATATACTTCAATGTTTTAGTTGTGAAGTAACATATAACTGTTTGTGTAAAATAATAGTTAATATGCAAAATCATTCATGATTTATTACTGATTTTTCCGATCATGGAGGTGTATTCATGTATTTCCTGTAATCATTATATATAAAACGAGGATTTGCGTCAGTAAGCTTCTTTTCTTCGCATTTTTTTATTTTCTTTTATTTGCCTATTTATTTTTACCTCAAGGTGAAAAATAGTTTTCTTTTCTTTTTCCAAATCATATATAACTCATTTTTTTAGAATAGAAGACATATCTCTATATTTTATATATGTAGTGAAATAAATCAAGCAACCCCATTTTATGAAAGTTACCACAACAACAAAACTACGAAGTCACTTGTCTCATGCAGAATTTTTCTTAATCGTAAAAATTATTATCCAAAATAAGTATTCAATGATTTTAAAAATGAGTTTATAACTTCGCCATGCATTAATTATTAAAGGGAATTGTTACAAAAAAATCCTTTCAAAAGTTAATCATGCATTGATTGGAGATTATTTTAAATTTTAATATCATGTATTCTCACCCAGTACCCAGTACTAGTAGAAATTAGTAATTCTTATTTTTTTGTGCGAAATAATCAAATCTTGATTGGAGATTAATTTTTCTTCTGACATTATGTACATTCTCACCCAGTACTGACAGTCTAATAGAAAGAATAAAAAATTATTTATATTTACTTACGTGAAAAGTTATCACTTTATTTACAAAATTATAAGAAAAATTTGTAATTTTTTTCTTTGTTATATCACAAATACTATCAACACCTTAATTAATTACTTGTTGAACTTGGCCCTAGAAATATAAAAGAGGAATAATTAATAAACTATTTATTAGAGGGATGTTTTGTTATGAAAAATAATTAAATTTCAATTTTATTTATGCTGTTTTCATGGATGAAATTATTCAAAATGATTATTTTTATGCTTTTGTACAAAGCATTTGGTTTTAATCGTTTTTTATTTTCTTTTGCCGTGTATTTTTTAAAAACTTTTTTACTGTTTATTTATGCAAACTTACTTAAAAAATTTAATACAAAGCTTAATACTTAAATGAAATATACTTTGCTGTTTCCAAATTAAACACTAGACGAAAGTATAACAGAATCATTATTTCAAACACCTACTTACTTTGTATGTGCCAACAGTAGTAATTACTATTTTTATATAAAAATGAAACTCATTTGGCCTTATTCTCTTTCATTTATATACCTGTATAAAACTGATCAAGAATTCTTTTTCTTATTGAAGAAACAGATTTTACTAAATTACCAGCAAGAACTAGAAAATAAGCATTTCATATAAAAGTTATTCTTTTTTTATGAGCATGTGATTTTTTTTTCATTATTTTATAGATGAAATTTCATATTTTTTAGGATTTTTTTTTCCTTGAAAAATCGATATCGTTTTCGTTAAATCTGAATTATTTTAGCAATCTCGGCTACGATTACCAATTTTTATGCATCTTTCAGTCCGAATTATTTTGTAATTGCAAAATTTAGAAAGTATTAATTTTTAAAAAAAAAGCCAAAGTTGTCAATAAGGATGGTTTAATAATAATACCAATTGCGTTACGTTTTATGCTTAAAAATCCGTAATGGCTGTTTTATAATTGTTTGTAACTATTTTTCATGATTTGGGCAAAATTATTTTGTTTTATTTTATTTTTCACTTAATTCTTGTTTTAAAATTAATTTAAAACTCTGATCGTAATTCAATTGCGATTCACATAAAACCAGCAGATATTAAGATGTATTGAAATCCGCCCAAAATCTAAATTTGCTTTAAAGCTGCGATTAGTTTTCTTTTAATGATTTGGTAAATTCAAATTTAGCTTTCAGAGAATAAAGGAAAACTTTTGTGAAACGCTTGAATATTCACAGAAGAAAAAGTGATGATTTATTTGAAAACAGATTAAATCAAGGAATGCAAGCTTAACCTGTGATTTTATTTCTTTTGTCCAATGTATGAAAGAAATTTAAATCCTAAATCACTGATTCTATGAAAAAATAATGTATTTGTCTAAAATCGAATTGGTCACGAACAGGGATGGCATTATGTGAGTCTTTTCGAAATAAATTTGAAATCAAAGTAAATATAAATATTCCAACAAAGCGGAGTTCAAAATCATTGAAAATCTTGTTTCTTCTGAAATAATTCGGAATATCCAAGGATTTTCTAACTATCATAATTATACTGTAAATACTATTTAAATAAAAATTTCCCGTAATGCATTTGAGGATATGAAGAAACCACGGAATAAAAGAATTTCACAACTAAATGCTGTAATCTTTTGGGTCGCTTTCTCTTTCCTGCTTTTTCAACAAATACAATCGTAATGTTATTTACAAAGCGTCAACCGCATTTAAGTATTTCGCAAAGAGAAAAACACACACTGCATGTTGAAATTTATTTGCTTACTATGTTTATAAAGGTTGCAAACTTTGCAGGTTATTCCGCTTTCAGGTCTGTTTTAAACAAACTTCAATCTCTCTTACCTACTCCTGCTGGAATAACGGACTCTTAACTCCTGGAGTCAAAAAAATATCTGAAATTACTTACTTCGGCTTTTCTTCCTTCTCTTCCTCTCGTCGGAACCCAAAATATGTTGAAATAAAATAAAATTACCCATTAAAATTCTTTCTTTCAATATATATAATATATAATATGTGTGTGTAATGATATTTTTAAATCCAAATTAATTCCCAAAATGTTAGCTTAATTCAACCCATATTAACGTCATTCTAAAATATTCTTATTTCCTGATCCCAATCCACTTTTTCTTTTTAATTATTTCAACAGAAGCACTTTGAAAATGCTTAAAGTTGCACTTTCACACACTCCGAGTCGAGGAATAAAAAAATGGCAAGCCTAGAACATTCTTTTAAAAGATCCCTATAATCCCCTTGAATGTAGTCGACCGTATGAGAAATCCCTATTAAAATCTCCCAGTACATATTCAAAGGGATAAAATTTTCATTAGCTTTTAATATAGGTTTCATAGTTTAGGGTGAAACCATGAAAAAAAAATCTTTTTTGAAAAGGAAATCTCAACACCAAGCAGAAATCAGAAGAATTAAATTTATGACAAACCATTTGTTTAGGCAGATTATTTATTTAAATATATACGTGAGAAGATCCATTTCTAATGTGAAATTCTAATCCCTTAGTTACCATGAATTTGAACACGAGTGTGCAAATGCTTTTTTCATTGTTTCGTACAGGCGCATTATATCATTTTGTGAGATGGATTTCCAAGCTTGTTAATCATATCGGCGTACTGTCTAGTGGTCATCACTGTATTTTTTGCACAAAATATCCTCGATTAGAGAAATATGGGATGATTTCACATAAAACACTTTAGGCGACAGTAGCGATGAAAATGTGTTTCAAAACAATGATCAAAAATTGCAACACAACTGATTTAATAACCAGTCTGACGTACAAATTGAATGTCAAGGTTCCTGAGATAACAACATGAATGTGCCTGCTGTCCTAAAAAATTTCTACCCAACCATAATCCATTATGTATTTCCGATGAGCTTACACTACAAACTGCTTAATTCCGAATTCTCACCTGGTCTTCTAACAAAAACATGGTCAACATTAACTCCAAAACAGGAATAGCTCTCATCTAAGAACGCAACAGATCTACATTTCGTCCTCCATTCAACTGCAGCTTGACACCATTGAAGTCATAAATGGGGGTATGAACTCAAAGAGGCGCCTTTCTCTTAAATATCATACGAATAATAGATTGGTTATCTTCCGAATTGCCCCTCCGGTGCCAACAGAAACTTGAAATTCTGCAGTAGATTCGGTATGATGAGCCATAATCACATCGCCTCACATTCGGTGAGATACTACTTTCTGACGAACCACTGCTGTTGGCAGTAGATACATCTTTTCAATAATATCACGAGAAGTCACTCTATTACAAAGCCCTTTTCAATCTCAATGACCCTTTTCAATTTTGTCAGACTTATCCGTCTCCTCAAAGCAATTTTATTTTACTCATATATAGCTCAAAAATCTTCATTCTGGATAATGCTCACGATGATGTAATAACATTGTACTATAATACCGCCCACGAATTTCGTGTCGCGATTTAAAGCAAACAAAACTTGAATATTCACATTCGAGCAACTAACTCATTCTTATTTGTTTGGTGTGAAATTTCAATCTTTCAGATGAGCAAAAAAGCCTCCCAAATTTCTTTTATCTAATCTAACTGCTTCTTATTGTTAAGATTTTATTTGCCGGTAGTTTGAATTATCTGGAAATTTCTTAACCGATGACAAATATGTCGCGAACGCTTGATAACTAGTTTAAAGCATTTTAAATATTTCCAGAAATTTTACTATTGAGTGGCAATTCATTCTTGTACCCAAAGGCGGCTAGTAATGTATGATTAGACTTCTCCAAGGTATTTTGCATCGCTATAAATTCATGCAAAATGTTCAGATATCCTGTTGCAATTATTGTTCGGTTGGATACATTAGCCAATGATTCGTTTAGATGGAATAGCTATTCGTGGGTTTTACAGAAGCAATGATTAACTAACAGAAAATGGGGATTTTCCATTCCTTGAATTCGCCGTTCTTTTTTATCTGCGAAATCGTAGATATAAAAAATATACTTCGTCTGAAAATCAAATGGATCTCACATCAATCAATCTTTAGAAATAAATCATTCGGGAGTATCTTTTTTCGATTGGCGATGCAAAAAAAAAAAACCATTCAAAATTTGATAAGCATATATTTTGTTCAGAAACAATTGATTTTTCCCATAATCTTACACGCTGAAGATCTGCACAGCTGCAATAATTCGGACAGGCAGGTGAAGTGGCACTTGAATCGATTGTTGGACGATATGGACTATGTCGTTGTAGTCAATGCCCAGTGACTGCCTCCACGTTTCCAGCATAATTGTTGTTCAAATTGTGCAAATAAAGTTTTTATTGAGGTTTTCGTTAGTCCTAGGGAACCACTGAATTTCCTTTGGAAACTTCGCCTGGTTTGCATAATGCTATGATTCGAAAACACGGGAAATATCCACTTTTTCGTAGAATTTGTCATCTTATCGAAACAGACTTACGTTACAAGAACGGCAGATGTCAAAATTATTTATTAAAAGGAAATACAATCTGAACTCAAAAGACAGCGAAGAACATTAACTCATTGTTCTACTACAAACATGATATTTTACACTCTATTTACACACAAAAATGACCAACTGAATATTGGATTATTTCCTTGTACATAAAGAAGATCACCTGCAACAATACCTCATGGCAAAATTTGTTACCATCTTGAACATTATGTATATTTGTCAAAGTATACTATTTCTCTAATAGAACTGCAGCAATAGATTCATTTCCACCTGAAGCCAAACGTAATATCTTTTATTAATCCCGTCCAGAATGAATCAGTCATTTCTGGACATTTTTTGTAGGTATGCAGTATTATTCAAGACAATTTCCCAGATTATAAATGGCTGTAACATTCGTGTCTACAAAAAAGTAAATATTTGTGAAGAAAAATAATAATCGTAAAAATAAAGCAAAAGAACACGATAACGAAGAAAGCTTCAAGATTTGTTTCGGGACGTAAAAATTGCCCTCTGTTTCTTCCTTTGCTCACATGAGAAGAAACAATAGCCTATTCAGACACCATGCATTACTTGCTTTTCGACAGCTGCAGGTAAGTACTGCATATTGTTCTCTAAATATTCTGAAATAATTTCTTAGATTGCCATTCCTGTGGATGTGTATTAGAATCCAACTTAGCGCTTTCTTTTCGTGCAACTTTAAACGATGTGAAGTTACATACCAAGAATGATTCGCATTGAGAATGGTAGTGAAATGGATTGTCGATTGGATGTTACTCGTGTGAGCAAAGAAAAGACCAGTGGGTAATTTTTACAAATCCAAACAAAACTTCCAGCTTTCTACTTTATTGTGTTCACTTTCTATCCTATCATAATTTAAAAGAAAGATATAATCATTTGTAATGGGTATAACTATACAAAAGAAGTGAAGGTAGATATTGAGGATGGAAGTGAAAGGGATTGCCAAATAGATGTTGCGCATCTGGCAAATATTTTTTTGCCCCGAAACACATCTTTAGAGTTCCTTTTTTATTGTGTTCGCATTTTTTTCTTATCATAATTTATAAGAAAGATATAGCCACTTTTAATGGGTACAATTATTTTGAATTATATGGAAATCAATTTAAATATTATAATAGTTCCGACTGCTTCTATTGTTAACTCTACAAGTCTTGAGAAATTTCAGATAGATTTCTGCAGATATCAGGTAAATATACATTTTTTTTTTTCATTTTGCGATAATTTCAATTTTGCATGCAATTACCGCTGCTTGCTTCATCCTCTTTGGATATGTCACACGCGTTGCATGTTTCTGCCCACGAATAAAATGAATGACCTTGAAGAGAAAGCGAACTAACAAAATCATTCAAGTCTATATAAAACAACAATTCGAAGGTCACATTGAGGAAATAAATCCAATTTAGAATCTTCATGTGCCACGGTTCATGACTCAAAAAACAGCCAACACGGAACAAAAACGAGCCATCATCCATATTTGAAGTCTTTTGTAAAAATGGTAAGTTTCCAAATGAGTGAGATGGTTAAATACTATTATCAAGTCTTTATCGCGTGCGAAATACACAGCTAAGCAAACATGTGAAGACACATCATACCGTTGAAACAATAAAAAGGGGAGATTCGCTTCATTTCAACTTTTTTCAAAGGAAATTTCGTTATTTGAAAATATAGTTTATTGTAGGTGTTTTCGCCAACGCATTTTATAATATTCCAGAGAATTCTACTTCTGTGTTTCTTTCATGGTTTTTTTTTTTTTTTGTCTCCGAGTCAGAGATTTGTAACATTGAAAGCCCTTATTTTATTCTAAAAGTGACTCGATGTTTCAACAGTTTTTTCTTTTCAAAAATCAGCGCCATTTAATCACTAGGAACATAGGAATATAAAATCACATCATTTTCTTTTCCAGATTTCTGTTTAAAAGTATAATCATCCTGAATAGAGTCAATTACAGTTTATAAAATCATGTCAAAATATACCGGGATAGTTTGATTTCAAACCCATTATTAAAAAAAATACTTTTTTTTTTACTGAAAAAATAAAAAATAAATATTAGAAAATTACAAAATTGATTAAAAAATCATGCTAATAATAAATCTAATTAGTTTGAATTTTTGAATTTTTAATAAATAATTCGTTTTATGTAATAATTGCAGATAAAAAATTAAGACATTTTAAAAAGGTCCCCTTTAGTAGAAAGCAAAACATGATAAATAAAGCGACAGCATGCATACATTATTTGCACTTTTCGAAACGATGATATCTGTGACGATGATATAGTTTGGATGAATCCACGAATTTCAATAGTCTACCGACGTCTAATTCAATAGGCGACCCGGCTTAGGAAAATGCGTCTTCCCCGTGATCTGGGTGTCACGGGTTCGAGTCCTGATTCGGGCATGGTTCTTCTGTACCCTGTGCTCTGTCTGTGAGTTGTGTGAAAGAGCCCTTTTTGTAAAAAGGGATTGCGCAACTGGTTGTGTGAGTGTCATCTTCATATGAGTTAGAAATTAGACTTCTGCCCTCGGGTGCTCAAGGACCTTTGCCCTCAGAAGCTACTGCGCACTCGGCATAAATAGCTGACAGTTCGTCAGCGGGCTTGTAATGTGTCATAAGTAACATCAACCATAAAAAGGAACGTTAAACTAGCTTAACGAAATAAAGAACAAGAACGGTGCGATTCTTCTAAGACTTCTGTCTCAAAGAAGCAATGAAAAACATTTATTTCAATAAAATCGAATGAAAATATGATATTTGAATCATAGCTTACCTAAAGAGAACATGCAACTCTCACGAAGCTATCCTGATGGATTGTAAAATTTGTGATATAAATTGAATTAATTAATATCTTTATTAATTTTTGAATTAGATAAACGGCCAAGGAATCGAAGATGTGAAGCAAAACGCTGGATAAAATTATTTAATAACTCAAAGATGGTTTATAATGGACTTGTCACGGTAATACAATTAAAATATCATCAATGAATTACAAAGAAAAAAATCGCTTGATATTAATTCAGAGAGATCTTTGGTGATATCAATGTTAAAAAAATAATGAAAAATTAATTAATATTTTAATTAATTATTCAATGTCTTGCAATTAGTCTTCAATTGCCTTTCGTTAAAAAATCTAATTAGTTATAAACGAAGTCACTGAAAGCATTATTGGATGTATTAGCATTGATAATGGTCTAAATATAATACGTGATTTGTGCTTAATTTATATCACTTTCTTATTTATTTTATTATTTATATCACTTTTAAGTATTATTATTATTTATTTTACCTTTTTATCTATTTATTATATGAAGTTTTCGATCTCAGTAGTACTTGTGGAATATAGTCAATAATGTCTTTCTTTTGATAAAACTGTTTATGCACAAATTTTCTATTAACTTATTTATAAAACTGTTAAATTATGGAAAATATTTTTTTTATGTCGGAAATCACGAACTTAAATCTAACATATAGTGTAAAACTCCCCCAAATTTGCGAAGATTAACATGTTGATCTTAGCATACAAGATTAATTTATTATACGACAATTAAATATAGTGTGAAGGAAAGAAAGATACGGAAGTATTTAAATGCAATCATGCTGAATTATTATTATCAGAAAAAATAAAAAAAAGCATATGATAGTGAACAGTATTACAAAAAGATGTGTAACTGAAATATAGTAGTAAATTATCGTAAATCATATCAGATATTGTGTGAAATAGCAAAAGACACCGATGACAAACACGACTTGGATCTCTTCCAATCGCATTCACCCAATTTCAGGGATAAAAGGGAATCTTTCTGGAACTTGCGATGGAACAACTTTGACTCCGTACTCACAGAATGTTCGCGAAGAACAGCCATTGAGTTCTGAGTTCGATAAAATTGTAATTCATAGTTTTCAAAAACAACTCTGTTATATAGTGATAAATCAGTTGAAAAAAAAAGATAATGAAAACATTTTCTGCCGATTTATTTACGGAAATGATTGTATCAGATATTTGTAATGATAAAAATTGTATTTGTGATAGTTATATAGTTTTCATCTCAGGGAATTTACGATTATATAAAGTTAAATAAATAAATTCTATAAAATCATATTTCTAATTAAATAAAAAATTTAATCATTTTATAAATCATTTTTACACTATGTTTCAGAGAAAAAATGATATAAAATGAAGTTAATAACAAGATTCGTTGAAAAAAATATAATAGTGACAGTAAACATTAGTTCAGCATCAGCTGGAATACTGTCCCCCAAATTTCCTCGTTCATTCTGTAATAACAAATGTCACCCCAGACAACCCTTGGCACTGGCCTACAAAAGTTACGGAATATTACCCTTTGTCGTGAATTTAACATTTTTAATCAATCTGTCGTCTAATTCTTGGCGAGCTTTGAGAATATTAATCCCTGGCATACGGTTAATAGTACCAGAAAATCGAATGAACGTTTCGCGCAGAATCACACTTATGAACACAAAGTCACATCTAAATTTGATATATTTAAATCATTTTCTTTTGAGTGATATGCCGATGAATGTACAGACCGACAGAAACTCAACCCCTTCCTAAATTTGGTTCAAAATTTGATAGGTGTCTACGCCACAAAGGTAAAATCTGTGTACCGATTTGAATCCCTCTAGATCTCTTCGTTTTGTACTAATGTTAACTTATATTCGAATACCCGGACAGATAGACTTCCTCTAAATAGAATTTGCTCGAAATGTGATAGAAGTCCAATCCAGAGTAGGCATGCGAACAGACAAACAAGCTCCTCGAAACAAATTACCAGCTGAGACAAAGACTTTCGGAGGCACTGATTGTTATAATTTCCAGCTGTATGGACCACATTGATCTGGTGGTAAGGTCTGGAGCCCAATTCCACCGAAGAACGGTCGTGTGAGCGGGTCTGGTGTAAGTTAAATCCGTCGGGGCCAAACGTCCTCCCGCTGCTGTGGTGTGGAAGTTTGGAGTGGGTGTGCCCGGTCAGGTGTTGTCCTCGTCATCTAACAGTGGTTTAAGATTACGAGGTCTGTCCCAAAATAGCACTAGTGTTTCTTTAAAAATGGACGTTAATATAACTAAACTAAATCCAGCAGTATATAATAAAGGTCTGTTTCAGTTTTTCTTCTAATTATTTTTTTTTGTTTGTCATTTATAGTCTATCAATAAAAGTTACACACCAAAGGAAAGATCAGAAATGATCTGTATTGGTTAATTATTCGTATAAATAGACTTTAGTCCTCCCCCCAAGAAAAAATTCTAGGTAGATGAAAGAAATTCAACTGCAAACTTTAAAAAAATAAATAAGAAATCTATTTTAAATCGACAAGGGAAATATAAAAACATCAAGCTAAAGTCAACATAAAACAAAAATTGCTAGAATGCAACTAAACCAAAATAAATACAATGGAACCTCGCTTAACAAGAATAATTCGTTCTCGAACTTTGTTCGTAATGCAAAACACTCTTTAAATGAAACATCTTTTCCCATAGGAATCCGTGCAAAATAGGACAATTCTGAAAAGAAAAAAAAAAAAAAGAAAAAAAAAATGCAAATTTTTTTTTCTTTTTTTTTTTTTTTCTTTTTTTATACAATGTGACATAGTATTATCGTTAAATGAATTTGTAAAGCCCATAACTATTGTCTAATCGGGGCAATGCCTCACAACATACAATACAATTATCCTTGCTAACAGTATCTCCGTCATTTTAATGGAAAGTTATTTCTTTGTTACATGTAATATTTCTTCCTCTTTTGACCAAAGCCCCTCCGCAACTTTTTACTATGACACAGAATGCAGTTCAATAAACTCTTTTGTAGTTTTGATTACGTTTTCCCACGAGTTCATCTATGCCTTTGATATTCCCAAATATTTCAATATTTTTGACCAGAGACAAAATCAAGAAGATTCAGGCTCCTCGTGGATTTGCTCATGCCCTTGAAGTCGCGTTCGACAGCTCTAACCAGTCAATAACGTCTTTTATGTAAATTTGAGTTTTCTTCAAACAATTACTTCAATACAAGCTAATGCATATCAGTCCCTCATGTGACGTTATTGTGTCCACTTGCCACTTGTTTTGAGGAACATTGCTCGCTAAACGAGTCGTTTTTTACATTTTGTTTTGGTTATTATGCGAATTGCTAGTTATGTGAATTACTCGTTAAGAGAAATTTGACTGTATGGTCATATTATAGAAAATACAAGTCAATTTAACATTTTAAATTAATATAGAATAATTAAAATGAATAGATAGACAAGTTTCGTTTAATTGGAGATTCTGTTACCTATTATGATCTAAAAATGTTAATAAACAAACAGAAATCTTTATAAAATAGAATATTTATAATAATTGTAGAAGGAGAATAATTGTTAATAATTGTAGAATAGAATAATTGTCGGAGGAATTGACCTCGATCTGGCACGTCAAACCCATCACCACACAACGACCAATATGTGACTTATTTCAGTCTTAACACAATAGCTAATGCAATCTGGAAAATGTTCCCTTTAATAGCTCTCTGATTAATTTTTTCAACATAATAGTACGGTAGTGCTACTACTTTTTAAAATGTATTTCTATTTCGCCATTTAGAGACCTAGTCTCTATGATTTTATTATTTTATAAAATTATTTTTAAATGTCTGGAAATCCAAAATATGTTACGTTAGGTTTCAACCAGAAATTTGAAGTTATCAAATGTTTGGAAAAAGCTGAATCTTCTATTAGTATGCTCAAATTTGGGGTGTTGGAAGAACAATAATCTCTGATTATTGTGATGATGCTGGTGCTGAAAATGTTCAAAATTATGTGTTGCAATTGTAAAGCGCCGCCTAATACCGTGAATTAATAAAATTTGATCATCTGGATAATGTAATGTACTAATAGTTTATTCGAGAAAGGAGTTAAGAAATTCCGCCATTCAGATCCCATGATAATGATCAAGGCAATAGAAATAATTTGAGAGCTAGAAAGATGTGTGTTGTGCAAATTTTAAAACAAGCTTAGAATGACTTGATAACTAAGTTTCATCACAGCATTCTATATCTAGACATTAGAAGAGCAAAATTCAGTACAAATAATGCCGTCGATGCTATTTAGAGGAAAAAGTAATTCTTAAAAAATAAACTGAACCTCTATAAGAAACAAATTTGCATTTGTGATGAAATCATATCCGGTTGCCACAAAAGGTATTGATACAGGTTTCGGGGGAAAAATGTTCGAAGTTTTAAGATTCTAAACCACCGCCATCATATTATGACTTCTTTTAGCAAATAGTAAATCGAAGAAACAACGTGCTACCAAAATTATAAATATGAATGCATTGTCTGTGTAGTATTATGCGTGCATTGATCAAATAATTTTTTCAGAATGATTCAATAACAGTTTTGGGCTACAAGCTAGAGCTTATATGGCTCAAAAATAGTCCCCAGAAAAAAGAATTACTATTAATAGAAAATGCTCTGACATTTCTCTTATGAATTTAGAAATTATAAAAGCAAAATAGCATGCTTTGGGAAATGCAATTGGGAACCCGAGCATAATCTGACATTATCAGAAAGCTTTTATCAAAAGCTTTCTTTCATTTAAGGACGTCGCGATTGCCAAAATTTTTTTAATCGATATGTTACGGCCAAAGCCCGAAATCGGCCAATTCGTTAACTGGCCAATGTTGCTGTAAACATACCGGCCAATGCCCGATCTTTTCTTGATTTCGGACTTTGGTCAGCCAATTCGCGAAGTGGCTTGGGACGATCGGCCAAAGTAGGAAGAAAGGAATCAAAAGCAGATTGTGTTACACACTGTTAAAAATGAAATATTTAAAAATGAGTACTTCTGTGTACTGTTTTTTTTTTAAGTACAATTGTTTCAGAAGCGAGTTCAAATATAAGTGACACCTCTGAATTAAAAATAAGCTTGTAATATATAAAAATATGATCTCATGTTATTCTGTTCTCATATTAAAGCCATAATAGAAATTATTCAGTGAACGTATATGCTGTTACAACGTGATAGTGTGAAGATTAGATTTGCGCCCTTCAAAATGAAAGAATTATATCTTGAGCAAAGGCGTTGCGCATCGTGTATGAATGAATACAAAGGCAAATTGAGTATTCAGTTTTCAATTACCTTTAAGGGTAATCCTTAGTCTTTTTCTGCTCCATGGAGCTAATGTTAAAGATCCCAGATCACATTGTCTCCCGAAATATCGCTTCAAAAAATATGAAATTTTTGGCAAAGACAAATAGCAAATATAAGGGCTAATTAAAACAAATATGAAGGAGATATAGTTTTGGTATTAATAACATTTAAAGACATTTCTTTGTTGGTGCCATCTGTCGAATTCCACCTACAACATGACCTTATTTATATTTTATACACAAATGTCATTATATTTATTTACCACTAGCTGTCTTTGGAGACCAGCCGGTTCGCCAGTATTAATGATCGCAAAAATTTTCAATTAATGTAACTTATTCTCTTAGTAGCTTTTTCTGAAAACTATTTTTGAGCTAAATATTTTGATATTTATGATTCAGTCATACTTTTATGTAGGCCTTAAACAGTTCTGTTCATTGCAATATTTTGTTTAATGTTCTCTCAGCATCCATAAAATTTCTACTTTAAATTAAAGTGGAAATGTTAAACTGCAATCATTATAAAAGCTTTTTATATTGAAGCTAACCATGTCTTATTTTAAATATGAAAAGTGAAATCAGAGTCGTTTGGCAGTGAAATTATATGTGCACTGCAGAATAATTTATATAATATCTTAAAGAATTATTCAACAAAAATTTCTCTGATTCATCGTAAAATTAATTTTTTACTTTCAAAAGAATTAAATGATGCAAATAAAAATATTTTATTTTATTTTATTTCAGTCAATAAATAAACTTATGAAAAAGTTACGAATTTTAAATTTTACACAGTCTTTTGGTCCCAAGGAATCATAATCTGCGAATACACTTCAACTTTTAAATAAATAAATAAACGTCCCTATCTTCTGCGATGAATCTGACCGATTTATGAAGTTTTTATGCATCAATTTCAGAACAATCAACATTTTCTTAATCACAGGCCAATCACTGTCGAGAAATCCTGGCAGAAAATAAACGTATCTTCATTGAGACAGTCGGTGAAGTAGTCTAAAATCGCCAGTTTTTATAGAAGAGTGATATTGAAATTTCATAAATCAGTCAGTTTTTGTGATTGATTTAGTTGGTTGGAGTTCAACAATTTTTATTTAAAATATTGGTGTCTCAAGAATATTTTGTTAAATATGATTCAAAGGGCAGAGGACCTATATAAAAATTTTAAATTCCTGATTCTTCGGAACATTTATTCGGAACATTTTAAAGTTATATTAAATATAATTATTTAGTTTATTTAGACCATTTTGTTAGCAGATGTATGCTACAAATTAGCTAATGGGCTCTGATTAGAATGTTTATTCTATATATATATTAAACCATGTTTGCCTTAAATTGAACTGTTTTAATGAATTAATAACATAGATGATATTGTAAAAGATCATAGAAAGATTTTCTTCCTTTTACTTTTCAGAAAATATCTTATTTCATTTTTTTTTTCATTTTATACAGACACCCGCCGAGAATAACAATTTTATTTATTAAATTTGCTATATTAGTTGATTTATTTCTTAATTTAAACTTCTATCAATGTGATGGCAACACGTTGATAAAAGCCCTTTTTTTTAATTTGACGTGCTCGTGCAGATTAAATTTTATTTTTATTTTGAGCGAAATATATTACTGAAAAATATGGTTAAAATATTTCTTTAAAAATCTAAGTATAATTTATAAATTAAAACATTGGTATCATTAAAAAGATAATTTTTTGAGCTTTAATTTGATGCAAAATCCGATTTTGTGCTGTATTATTTTCTGGTTATAGCGACAAAACGCTGAAATTACGCTTAGTTTTTAATTAAAATTCTAATTAAAAATTTTAAAAAAATCGGTCCACGGTGCACATTCCCGACCTCCAAGGTATATTTATGCCAAATTTGATAACTGTATGTCAAACGGTTTGGACTGTAGAGCGCCAACACACACACAAACACACATTGAACTTTATTTATAAGTATAGATTATCACATCGGGCTTTGGCCAAGGATTCCCGGCCACTTCGCGAAATGGCCAGCCAAAGTAGAAAATACAATATTAATTGCAAGTATTTTGGACTTTGGCCAGCCAATTCGCGAACTGGCCGTAACAGATATAAAACAAAGGATAGCATTTCCAAAATCGTCATTTTCTTGGTTGATATTAGAGTATCTAAACTAAAGAATGACTGCGATAAACTCCTGTCTGACTTACTGACGAAATTATGGGAACGAAGACTGTAATCGTCGACGAAATTGTGCAGCTGTGCAGTAATGTAAGACTAAACGGTACAAATTACTAAAGAATAAACAGTACAGTGAATTTATTTTATTATGACTACGCTTGAAAATTTAAAAACTCGTGACAATGAAAGACTAGTCTGAACCAAGAATTTACAACTAAGCACTCAGAAATAGAAATAATGTTATTGAAATGCATCGACTCATTTGAAATGCGAAAAGCCGACCCAAATTCTACTGCTGCATAAAGAGGAGCATTTCTGCATAGAATGTTCGGGCATGAAAGACGTAGAAGGCGAAGAAACATAGGTTTATAGTATCACAATGCATTGCTGCTTTTACATTAAAGTTTATATTTGAAACTATTATATATCGTTTTGGGAAATCAAATATAATATTCACTTTTAAAGTATTTTATTTCCATCCTGAAACAGCGGTCGAATCATGTTACTATGCTGGATACCTTTGAATTTATGCGCCAAACCTTAAGGGTAGGTAAAATATATATATAAAGGCATTTTTAGTAAAGCAGTGCGGAGTCCGAAATGAAAAGTAGCGGCGGAAAAAGTAAGAAATGCTGAGGAAAAGAAAAGAAAGATTTTTTGCTTACAACATTGCACAAATGTGCCACCACCTACACCGAAACAGGCCTAGTAGCGTCTAGGAAGTGATTGGCGGACTCTTTCGGAGATGCCACGTGGTCCACGAACATTTGCAGCAGGAAATGAAAGTGTTGCGATGAGGTCCTCATTAAAATCAATTTGAATTCTCGTAAGCACTTCATTTTTCTGTCTTGCTTGCACTACAGAAAAATCACTTGTTCCACCTTCCTACACTTGGTTGTTCAGTCTACACTTTTCATTTCCGACTTCATATTTGTTATAAAACATATATTTCTTTATATGTATTTTATGCACCCTTAAAGTTTGTCCCATGAATTAAGAGTAAATATATATATATAAAAAGGTAATTTTTTTTTTTTTTTTTTCTTTTTTGTCTATCACAGACTGGTCCGGTATGTAAAGGTTATATAAAAATAAAATTTGGAAATAAATAAGAAATAAAATATACATAAATAATTAAATAAACAAATAAATATAAACATTAATATAGTAAGAAAAAAATTGATAACATGATCTAAAGCAACTAAATTGTGATATGGAACATTTTTTTTTTTTTATGGAACAGCATTTTTTTTCAGATCGAATCAGAATCATTGATTATTTAGTAAAATACAATTTTTTTTTCTTTCTCGCACCCCAACACCCAGGACAACAAATCTCTCAAAAGCTGCCAAATGATTTTTCACTTACATAACTCTCAGCTTTCACCTGTTGGCAATGTTTGCTGGTAATTCATCGCGAGACGACCTGGCACGAGGCACGAGAAATAAAAATATCGTCGCAATCTCGTTCAAGAACACGTGTTGCTCCGTCACTGTCTGAATTTGAACAGGCTATTTTAACAAGTGCAAAGTTTAGAGATGAGGTTAAAAAAGACAACCCTGCCAAAATATTAAAACTTTGGCAGCCAGTGTTCAGCGATAAGTCGACTTCCAAATATTCACAAGTGGGGCTTTTTACCTTGTTGGAGGACTGATAGAACAACTTGTTGATGTAGTTTCCTCATAACGTTCACGCACACTCTCTAATAAAGATACTTCAGCAGAGAACACCTCGAATGGCACTGGCATACAATAGTTACAAAATATTACTTTTGGCGATAATTTAGCATTTTTACCGGATCTACGGTGTGACCTCTGGAGAATTCTTTGGCGATTCATTCCTGGCATGCAATAAATAGTATCCGAAAATCGAATTTGTATTTTCGACACTTTTTCCAACCGATTTAAACAAATATTTGACACAAAATTGCACTTATAATCACAAAATACCATAACCAAATTTGATATATTTAAGTCTTTGCGTTTTTGAGTTATCGTGTTTACGTGCTTATAAAAGTGAAAGTACAGACCCACAGACGGTCAACCCCTTGTTGAATTTGCTTCAAAATGTGACGAGATTCTACCCTATCGATACTAAATCCGTGTTCCAAATTTTATCTATCGATTATCTTGCTCTCTTCGTTTACTTGTTTTCGAGCAAATAGATTTTTGTCACAGACAAAATGCCAAAACATATATTTTTCAAACTCAGAGAGATCTAAAATGTCGAGATTTTTCAAAATCTCGAATTCGATTTTTTTTTTTTTTTTTTTTTTTGTGACGATTACGATATTTTTTTTTTTTATATATTTCGTATATAAGAAAGCAAAAATCATAAAATCGCTTATTTTCGCTACTTTTTAATCGAAAAGATCGATAAAATACAAAAATCAGGATTATATATAAATAACGATTAAACCCCCAAAGAATTTTTATCAATTATTTTGACCAATTAATACTTCTCTGCCTTATTACAGAATATGTTTCTGCAACTGTCAGGTTTCTAAATATATTAACATATCAACTAATTCTTACAAATATAGCAATTATATGTTGCACCAAGTATGAAAAAGGAAAGATATTCAAATAACTAGGCCGCAACGTTATAACTTGATAACGTTATAAGTTTCAATTGTATGTTTTGCCATCCTCTTGTATCATTACATCAGCCATTGCATTCAGTGCCGGATTTACGCAGAAGATATGTAAGTATTGCTACGGACTCTTTTTCTCTCCCTTTCTTGGATGCCCATACAAAATGTTTCGAGTGTACAGTGCACTATTTACTAAATGTACTATTTAAATATTGTAGTAGTTGCATTACTCTTATCTTCTCTTTTGGATACTAGATGGCGATGCCTGATTAGGCCATCCCATATGTCATCCCATAATGCATTGCGATGGTAATGAGAATGAGATGTGATGCTGAACTGTGAGCCGCGCGCGTAAATGTCTTGTCTTTGTGTTTGTAATTGTTTAGTGTGTGAATGTGATTATTAAAGAAATGTTACCTACAACATTCGTCCTGTTGCTTCCTGCACAGATCATAATAATCCACATACCACCACAGTATATAATTTTATTCAGAGTTAGTAAATCCCGTTCTTATAGAAATGAGTGGACCTCAGGGAAAAAAGAAGAGATCCTATGCTTTATTGTTTTAATCAGACCTTGAAAAGAAGGGAATGAGGTTTCAGGTCATGGCGATAAAAACCATGACAGAAAAAAAACTTTTTAATGCTGTGGAAAACGAAGGGAGGAAGAGAAGAAGAATCCCAAAGATTGCCAACCACATACTAAGGACTTCATGATATAGAGAAGAGAAAGGTCTAGCCGCTGATTGACAGAGT
>JAPMOR010045883.1:123019-146253 GCA_026543865.1 Argiope aurantia | reverse complement strand
AAACGGTCTCATATCTCAAACACCTTAGGGTCTCATCAAATCTAAATGCGGTACTGGCTACATCTGACTTTTACATAAAGTAATTTATAAGACGAACATCATCGTGTTAAAAAAATATCCAATGTTATAAAATACGTACTTTAAAATATTGATTAATAGTAAACTGAAGAATCTAATATTTTTTTATTTAAAAGTTATTTTAATATCTAATATCTATCCCACGAGAGCTAATAAATATTTTAATTGTGCATTCCTCCTGTTTCGTTGCATTCTGAGAAGCATTGTTAAAAAATTTTGTTTAAAGGTAACTTTAAAAAATTTATTAAAATTAAGGAATGAAAAATGTGGAAATAAAATTAATATCATTAAAAAGCTACTTTTTATTTTGTGTAAAGTTGTGTAAAAGCGGTTTATGTGTGATAAAAAGGCTTCGATATTATTGTTTTTTAAACTTTAAATTTCCGATTTATTCTTAATTATAACTTTCTTTCTTGGTAAGCAGTTTCTAGGCAAGAAGTGAATCCACGCTAAATCTGGTAGCTCTAGAAACAATGACCAAACGTGTACTGCTTTTTGAACAATTTCCTCATCACTCGATTTACAAATAATATGCCAGTTTAAAAACATTATCATATTATAAATTGAAACATGTATTAAAAGAATATTTTGTTGTGCTGTTTTTCATTTAAATGATTAAATGTTTCCAGGCGATTTCTTTTTTTTTTATGATACGCTTGTACTGAAATGAATTTAAGCTTAGTTTTTCAAGTAATAATTCAGTCTGGCAATCTAAAATGGCCTTTCATTTTTTTTTCAAAAGAATCATCTTAAATTGATCTTCCCTAAGCAATTATTTTATAATTCGAGCATATTTTATTTTTTACATACTCAGCTTTAACCACTTTTACTTGATAGTATCCTTGCCGATCCTGTTGTACTAACAGTCAGAATGTTTGTTATTTTATCGACGTATGCAAGTTTACAGAATCTCATAAGGAGTTTAATTAACCTGTCCATCAGAAAGAACATGATAAAAGAAAAAACAAATTTCCTATCTTCTTAGAAAGTTTAACTCAAAGAAAATAAACTAGAAAATTAAATGAATAGAAAGATTTGTAATAGTTAATGGTTTTATTGAAAACCGATAAAAGGATCATTAATGATTTTGATTGTAAACCGATGTTTGGATACTAAAAAAAAATCTGCCGCATATTTTGTATTTAATTTTTTTTAATATTCAATTTATTAAATAATTTTACGTTTGCATTAAACACTGCTTGCAAGTTTTATTAATACTTGATGTAACAAATTTGCATGAAAGCATTAGAACTGAATCAGAAATGATTCGAAATGATATTCTAGTAATTATATTTCAATTTCAGTTTTTTCTCCTAATGAAGAAATCCACTGTCAATTACAAAACAGGGAAAAAATTAATTCTTTGTTAAGTATTTTTTTTAAGTTCAATGCAAACCGTTCAACAATGTTTTTAAAGAACAAACTGGGAAAAAAAATATTTCCCCAGTTTCTGCTTTAAAATTTTTTCTTTATACAGAATCCATAGACTTACTGAGGGAAACCCCGCATAGCCCTGAGGCACTGGAATCGGCAGCACCAGTTGTTCGAAACTGTGCGGCAGTCTGATGCTGAAATTGTTTTTTGAAGTTTTAGGAATTTGAGGGTTTTAAAGTATTGAATTCCGGTTTTAAAGTATTGAGTTATATATTTTAAAGCGTACAGGGTTTGTAAAATTATTTTTTGCTATTTTATCATTTACCTTTTTTGCTGCTAATTCATGGATATGAAAACAGCAGTGCTGAATACAATTGATGTAAAATTATATATTTTAAAACACTATTTTAAGCTATTTATATAATAAGCTACTAAACTGTAAGATTTAAGCTATTATGCTAAGCTAAGCTATTTATATGTTTTAAAACGCTATTTATTAACATTCATATTCTTTTGACAGTTATAAAGGAACTGTTCTTCGGCTATATATTCGTATGAATGAACAATCTGTATTTTTTTGGTGTAAATGAGTGGCCAGAGAGCCGGAATAACCTTGTGGCATTATCATGCGAAGTTCATAAATAGAGTTCCGCACAGGATCTGTGAAAGGAGGCTCTGGTCACTGCTCTTAGATAATACCATGATCATGACCTAAAATGAAATCATCTTTAATATCTATTGGGTTGTTCGGAAAGTAATTTCGTTTTTTCCCGACCGAGGATTTAATTGTATTTTTTTGCACCCAACTTCATATTTAAGCCCTATAATTTTTATATGCTTTGAGAGCTCATATAGCAAGGCTTGTGTGTGAAAAATTCAATTCATTCTACGCAGTAGTTTTTGGGTGGTGCCCTTTTAAATATGGAGAGCGATAGGCAGCATTTTCGACATATCTTATTGTTTTACTACAGAAAGGGTAAAAATGTTGTTCAAGTCAGAAAGAAATGGACCGATGTGTATGGAGAAGGTGTGTTGACAGTACGCCAGTGCCGGAACTGGTTCGCTAAATTTTTTAGACGGTAAAACCTTCACCTTGAGTGAGGAGGTCAAAAATCACCTCGATCAGTTTTTTTGGCAGCAAAGACCAAAAATTTTATGAGCGTGGAATGATGCTACTACCAGAAAGATGGCAAAAGGTGTTGGATCAGAACGGCCAATATATAATTTAATAAAGTATTTGTTTATTATACGAAAACTGTCTTTCATTTCCACACAAAAAAAAAACGAAATTACAACCCAATAAAATTATCAATTTAAGCATGGAAATTACAATTTACTATGAAATACCGGATTATTGATTATCGAAAGAAAAAAAACCCACAGAAATAACAAGAAAAAAATTCTTTTTTTATTGTTTTACGTTGCAAATATACTTTTTATTAATCAAAAATTCCTCAAATCAAAGAACGGTATCGAAAGGACCTGAGCTGCTAATAAAAAGGAGTGAACTCGAATTTTAACCACATTCATGGTAAACTTTATTTTTAATAAATATTTAAGGATTCTTCTTTAATATTTTATTTGTTATGACTTCTATATCGAACTTAATTAAAATCAAGCAGTTAACTGGCAGTTGTAATTTGAGAATGTTGAAAAATCCGATTTTTATTTAGAAGACACATCGCGCAGTTTCAGAACTATTGGGGGTCAAGAAGCAATTGAAAAATCGATTGCGAAATTTCATTCAACAAATCATCTCATTACAAATATTCGAACATTTCCTTATTAACCGAACCTTGATACGATGGCAAAGGAATATCATTAGTAAACAATCCTGAGTTCATCCTTTGAAACTATTTTATGGATATCAAAAATGTAAAGAAAATTTTCTTGAGAAAGCCATTTACAACTTCTCATTGAGAGAAATTTTCCCACCCTTTTGTTCCAAGAGAATGCATAAATTAACGATGCAGCATACATCATAAATATTCCTAAAAAAATAGCAAACCAACGTTCGCTCACCCTTTCTGTCTTTTCAAAAAAAAAAATCTAAATATTAAGAAAAATTTAACAAAAAAAGGGGGGGGTCTAGCTAGACCACCCACAACGTTCGAACTAGTGTCCAGGTGTGGTCAAACGGAGAGGCAATAATACCTGAGAGGGAAGGTTATCCCACAGCTGAGGGGAGACCGGAGTTACAGATGGACAAATTGTAATCTGCTTAGAGGTTCTATCTGTTTGCCATAGATTTTGAAATCCTAGTGAAATGATTTATAGTAACGAAGTAATTCTGATACGAACCAGATTATGAAAAACTTTTTGTCAACATTTTCGCAGCTTTATTCATCGTCTTAGAATTAAAAACTTTTTTTTAACTTCTTATAAATTTTTTATTGAGTTTTATAATATATCAGTCATTCGAATCATTTTTCATTTATTTTGTTCCACTGTTAAAATAATTTGCACTGCACTGATCTAAGCCACTCTTTAAAGTGCATTCTCTTGCCGGCAGCAGGAAGAAAGAAAAGGAATGTAGATATGAAAAATATGCAAAAAAAAAAAAAACGGAGAGCTGATCATTGGAGCCAAAATAAGAAAATAGACCTTCTGTTCATGTAGAAATTGAACGTCCTCCTTAAAAATAGATAAATAAGTAAAAGTGATATTAATATAAAAGCAACATTGATGTGAATGATTTAAAATTTCGAAATTCATTAGAAAAAGAAACCGAGTAAATTTGTCATACTGTGCTATACCCCTACCTAGCCAGAGGCCATCATGGAAAATTAAATTCGAAATTCAGAATTTAGAGAGTAGTGAAAGCATGCTTGCATGCCCAGACTAAAGAAGGAATGAGGAAAATTCTCAGTTGTTGTTCGGTAAGATTACAGAACTGTTGCTTCTATAGGATTTTTCAATAATAGTAAGCAAACTTAACATTCATTATAACCATCTTAATTGAAATGCTTCATCCACTTTTGCAAGTAAATTAATTTAAATAAATTAAATGAATTCAAGTAAATGAAATTAAAATAATAAAGCAAATGAAATTAAAAAAATTAATTAAATAAATTAAATAAAATCAAATGGGAATCTGATTAACTCTTTAGACTAAATTAGATAATCGTGTTTTTTCCCCTAAACAAAGTAGGGTTGAATGAATCATGAAAGATTTCAAGAAATCCTCATTGGAAATATTGTTTTTCATCAAGACAATATTAATTTTTTTTTTTTTTTACTATTGATTGTTCTTCGCAAATGTTTGTTTTGGTAATGTTGTACAAATTCAAAAAAAAATTTATGCTGTTTGACCTGAATGCACGAAACATAATATTATAGGCTGTGTATAATTATGAATGTAGAAACTTTTTAAATAAACAAAAGTTTAATGTAAAACGTCGAACTAGTTTTGAAAAAAAAATGTTTAACTAATTTTACTGTGCACTGATAAGTGATTACACTGATGTGAAAAGGTAGTTCTTAAATGAAAGAATAAAAACTGACATTCCGCCCTTTGTTAGTCTCAACTTGTTTCATGCACCTGGCACTTAATTATAGCAGACGGGAAAAGACGGTGATGTAGAAATCATTTATAGTTTTATTCAGTAGAATCATTTTTTAAAAATTAGAACTAATAGTCGAAATGTATTGAACTATTAGTATGGGATAATTCTACTGACGAATTTCCCAATTTCCTTTTTTTTTCACCTTTACAAATATAAAAAAAAAACTCAAATTAAATTAAAAATATATTTAAAAATAAACTTAGAAGACATTTTACTTGCATTAACTTAGATCTAAAACAGAGGTTCGGTAAATCTGTTAAGGCAAGAAGGTCGGCAAAGTGACATTATAAGAATTATATTTACCAAAATCTACTTACACAGTAGCAATTCAACAACTTGAATGATGAAATATGCTTTTTTGAAATGCAAGCCTAAAATAAAACTAATGACCTCAGAAAAAAAAATGATGTTAAAAATTATTATGTTAAATAATAATTTTCTTCCACTGAACAATTATGCAGATTTTGCAAATCTTTATATTCTTCTAAGTAATGAACAGCAAAATTACAATTTAAAAAAATGGAAAATGTATACTTCATGAACTGTAAGAGCAACATATAGATTCGCATAATCCGTAATTGTGCATTAAAAGAATTGCAGATTGCAACCCCTGGTCTAAAACAATATTCTTCTTAGAATTCTTGGAAAGGACACGTTTGTCAGTTCATTGCACCATGTCCTAATACCCATGGATAAATTCAAACACCCTTGAACTAAAAAACAATTATCTTATAACTGTTATTATCTGGAATCGTCGTTATAGCATGGGAAATTGCAGAAGGGGGGGGATTGTCTCTCTGTATTTCCGCTTGTGACCTTTGATAAGGTCATTATGATGTTGTCGATTAAGGCTTGGTTGCTGCCTCCATCGGAAGCAAAGTAGGTTATCACTACCTTATTATAGTTCAAATGATATTAAATGAACTGGTCTACTTAACGGTGGGGGGAAGGGGGGGAGAGGCCCCTTTGAGAAAAAATAGTAGGCTTATATTGTTAAAGTGGCCTTAATTTTTCTTTCATAAAGGGTTTGTTTTGTGTTAGTGGGGAAAGAAGGAAAATGAAATATCTGGATATTAACAGTAAATTTGTCTACGATTTGTCGTGATTTTACAGTTCATCCCTAAGTCTAGGCTAGTGGAAAATTTCAGAAGACATCGTTTCAAAGAAAATGGCAAGATATATCTTTATTATGCTGATAAAACAATACAAAACTTCTCTAATAATAATAAAAATAATCGCTCATATATGATGTTCAACAGAACAAACAGTTGAACTTTAAGGGGACAATTTTTTAAAATTTTAATCGATGGAAGATTCTATTCATTTCCTGGCAATCTATGGCTCTTATGAAAATATTACCGCAAAAAGAAAGAAACAAAAAGCTTTTTTTCTCTTTAAGGATACCAGTTTCTATATATTTTTTTCTATTATTTATAATTTCTATATATTTTATCCTATTTTTACGATTTTTTTAGAAATATTCTTAAGCATATTCGATAACAGTTTTCATTGTAATAATGAAGCTCCAGTCGTTTTCATTGTTGTTAGAGTAGGTTTTTTCTTGCATTTTTAGTTATTAAATTATGAAGATATGGTTTATTTTTAGCATAATGAATAGTTCTCTTTATAAAACTTACTTTTAATAATTTTTTTAATGTTATGGTTATTACTGTTAAACTTTAATTCAGTAATAAACAGTGGTATAATTTCTTATAAACCGTCTATCTGCTGAACTTTCCTGTTATATAATTAAATGTATAACGCATATTTTACGTTTTTCTGTTGATTTCTTTTTGTTGCAACACAGTAAATCAGTAAGACACCTTATAAGACACCTTATCAATAAGACACCTTATAAGACACCTTCGGTAGTTCACATAAAACTTCCACGCTGAATGATTCTACTTGTCATTTTTACAATTGAATGAACATATTTCGATTCATCCAGCACTCTTCTTGAATTGAAATATGTTCAGTTAATCATCTCCCATTTCAAAAAAAGAAAAGAAAAAAATTCCAATATTAGATGAGGTGTCAGAATATGAGGGAATAAGATTTCTGAAATAGGACGAGTTAAATGGCTGCCAAAATTTGAAATTAAAATTATTTTGCTAAAACTCCTGTAGGAATTGTTACTATTAAGTTAATCATAAAAGCCAGCAAAAATAACTTTGTAAGCTAGTTGTTCCCCCCAAAAAAATTAGTAAAAAAAAAAAAACAGAATGAAAACTGCTTTAATCAAACTTTCTGTCTAATGTACACTTTTATCAATCAGATTAAGTTTAGGGTTTTTTTTGCATAAATTTTTATTTTAAAAGGTTTTTTTTTTTTTTCACTATTCTAATATTTATCTAAAATGTTGTGGACCTGAAGCACGATATTTGTTTGTCATATAATATTTTCTTACTTTGAATAATTAACACAAATAATAATGCAGAAAAAAATATTTTCTTTCCATTTGTGTCATTTTTTTATGTGGTTTACACAGAATCTATAGCAACAGACTCCATTTATCATGGCCTGATTCACGTCAGATTTACAAATTTAATCTTGGGGTAAAGAACATCTTAGATGTTCTGAGGTCAGAAGAGTAAATGTCTTGTGAATAGCCTTCATTCTTTATACTTAAACATTTGGTTTCGTTTAGTTAATTGAAAAAGATCTTCTCTTCACACTCTCGAATGCAATGACATTAAATGTTCTATTGCTGAGGCATACATGAAGTATAATCAGTCAAAACGACTTACAGATCAGATCATTCGATCTAAAACTACCTAATTTGGCACGTATTTAATTTTTGGTAAGTAACTGCTGTAGGAGAAAGAAATTTTCGAATTAAAAATTATTCATTTTTTAATTATTAACATTTTTGTCATAAATATTTCTGAATATTATTGGAAAAAAACCTATTTTCAAACCTTTAAAATTTTAAACAAAAAATTTTTAGTGATGTCAGTTTAATTTCCATGAAGTTTTCTCATTAAATTTAATAACTTTAAAAATATTTTTTTACAACAATACTTTTTATTCTATTAGCATTTGGCAACTGCGTTTATACTCACGTGTCTTGGGACAATATCGAACTCAACTTTTTTGGATAAGTTATCGTTGTCGTATAACTGAAAGTAAACTTTAAAAAATAAATAAAGGCAGACAAAAGGCAATAAAATTTGAAACGTTAGGGTGCTTCTTACAAGAAGTTTAAATCTCTTTTAAATTATTTATAAGTATTTAGGCCTATATTACATGAAAAGCGACAAACTGCTCATTATTATGTATTCGGAAATGGTAAACTTCAGTATCATATTGTATTCACGCTTTTTTTTTCTATCATAAATATTTCTTTTTTTTTATTGATCAGTTTGATACTATCAAAGACAATGCCTTGGGATGAGAGTCCTGTTACCGAATCATGAATCCCACATTTGAATTTTGATTCGATTCTCATCCTTTGTATTCTGATACGGACTCTTTGATTCGAACTCGTCAAATCTTTCATTTTATAAGTCAGTTCGATACAGTTTTATGCATTTATTAGAAAAGGTATATTAATTTTTTCACCTGAAAATAAATAAAGATTTAGAGTTTTAATCCAACAGATTTTTAGACTAATGCTTTCAACAGAATATTTATCAGATAATTATACATTTAAATAATATATTTTATTAATTAAATATTTAAACAATCTCAAATTTCTTTTTTTTCACAGATGTTTCTTTTTCTTTCTTCTTGCTCACGAGTGATATGTGTGTGTTTAAAATCATAAATCAATAGTAAGAGTGAAAATAAAGTGTAAAACAGAATGTGAAACAAGGGGATCATATTCATTGCTCATCAAGGAATGAAAGTAATGTGGACAGCAAAAGGCTTATGACATTTTTTGAAATCGTCTTGAACAATTACGCGAAAAAATACTGTCTTCATCCTAAAGATGAAAAAAACGATGCAAAGGTGAGATGCAATATAAATAATGTAAAAGAAAAGACCGAAATAAAACAAATATAGAAACCTGTTAGAAATAGAAAGAAATATACTAGAAATATACTTTACCAAAAAGGGAAAAAATAGTTAGAAGGATGTAACTTTTCTCTGACATTTACCGCATGCTTATGGCGTATCAAATCAAGTTATGAGACCACACTCACAAGACATATGTGGGGCCGCGGTGGCCTGGTGGTAAGGTCTCGGCTTCGGAACCGGAGGGCTTCAGGTTCGTGACCCGATTCCACCGAAGAACCGTCGTGTAAGGGGGTCAGTTGCACGTTAAATCCGTCATGACCAAACGTCCTCCCGCTGGTGTGGTGTGGTGTGGTGTGGAGAGGGGGGTGCCAGCTTAGGTGTCGTCATCTGACCGTAGTTCAAAATTACGAGGTCCGTCCCAAAATAGCCCTAGTGTTGCTTCAGAACGGGACGTTAATAAAACCAAACCACAAGACATATGCAATAAATTTGGTTTGATCCTCAAGTTTTTCTTCTTTTTCTTATATGTAAATGTGTTTTGTGGCTTACTAAACAGCTGCTCTGGAAAGGAGATAGAAACATTTCGCACCCAGCTCTCCTGACATTTTAAGAGAAGAAATAAAGCTGCAATGGTTTGACAGATGGTATATGTACAAAAACGGAAGAGTAACTTTCGATTTTATTCCTAATCCAGAAATAAAAATAAGAAGATACCATCCACTGATAATTCAAATTATATCTGGACATGGGAGATTTCCTGCATATTTCCAAAGATTTGGAAGAATGCAGGACACTAAATGCATTTGTGGAGGAATCGGTACTGTTTACCACTATTTAAAGGAATGTATTGAAATCTCGGAGTTAAGAAAAAATCTGAAAATTATAAATAATGACATAAGCACAGTACTGATGGTACCAGATAATCTTAAAATTCTGAAGGGCATGATGACAAAAATTGTCAGTTTTTTACCAACTATTTGAGAGTTTGTAGATAAGGAAATAGGACAGTAATTGACCAATTTGTGGCTAATTACCTCGAAGAGAATGACGGTTTGACAAACCGGTCAATGCAAGGATGGACAATGCTAAAGATAGCAGTCGGCCACTATAAATCCTGTCATTACTGCTACGTTCAGTGGTGGCGGGGTGGTCGGCTGTACGCAAGAAGAAGAAGCTCTCCTGACAAATGTTCCATCGACTAACAAGTTATGAAACTTTGGTTCATATTTCTGAGTGTTACCAGGTGAAGGCTAAGAACTCTTGGGTGTGTATAGCGGAAGACAACAATGGAAAAATTATATTCGGATTGTAAAACGAAAAGAAGATAAACTGAAACGTGGCTGAAAAAATTATGAAGGAAAAGTATTATTATCTGGGACCTTTGAATTCTGGCCGAAAGGTGCGAAGTTCAATAACCGACCTTTTTGTTCTGGTTGAGCCCTTCCACAATTTATAATTACATCAATATTGCTCTGATACTCATTCCTTTACTTACATCTTAAAACTATTCATTAAACATTCAAAAATAGAGATGGGGAAGTAATGGATTGTAAAGTTTTCCGTTAAACGCTAGATTTGAACTTTTAATGAGATTTTGAATTCTTATTAATGAATTTATAATAGTTTTTTTTTCCTTGTAAATTTTTAGGAGATATTAAGATTTTGTGAAATATATCTATTCATTTTTACCTGTATTTGTTTCGTCTGTCATAAATCTCAAATTTCAAATTGTTTTGTCCATCTGCGATGGAATCTAAAAATATTGTAGGATGTTGGCAGTTATTAGTTTTGATTAGTTTTAACTCGTCTGAATAAATATTTTGGTTTTCGTTTTTTTTTTTTTTTTTACTTTTATTACATTTTTACTTTTGTTTGTATTTTATTTTATATATATATATATATATATATATATATAGAGAGAGAGAGAGAGAGAGAGAGACAAAGAAAGAAAAATACTGGGTAGGGTATTCTGTCACCGAATTTCTTTATATAGAAACCAAACCAATTTAACTGTTTGACCAACAAGCCCGCGCGCCACACGAGCATAGAATTATCTCTTCTGAAATTCTTAGTCAAAAATTAATCATTCAAAATGCTATAATACAATGTAAAGATGTTAAGATTCTATATCATCCCAAAATACTTCATGTATTTTATGGTTTCTTAATTGAATTATCAGATTCATAGAGTTTAATTAATGTTTATTAACTTGGATGAATGTACATTTCCAAATCGGAAGGTTCCTTCTAATGACATAACATAAAAAAATGCAAATCCATTAAGAGGTTAATGAACTACTTGAACTTGATATAGAAAATTCGATTCATTTCGCATTTCAGTACATAAATCGCTTTGATGCGGAATATTAAAGAAAAAACCTGACCTTGTTGTTAAAACCGCAATCATACGATCTGTCGATCAGAAATTTATTATCTGCATGCTTAGTTGGTGCATCCGCACCGAAGCGCATGCTATGTTACTCCCTTAACGAAAAATTACTCCGAAAAGGTGCGTCAGCAAATATCCGTTTCAGAATACTTAACGACATTCAGAATGAATTGTTTTTGTCCGAAATATATCCTGGTGAAAGAAATAGTAGAAATGCATCGGACTTTACTTGGTCGTCTTACGAAATTTACTCAAGAGGAAGGGGTTGTCTAAGGATTCAACCTTGAATTTTCGATTACATTTAGAACTTGTAGTGTACGAAAAGTGACATTTGGCATTCAGTGTAAATATCCGTCCGTGTCTATGTGGGCACTCGTGATTATTAAATAAAATATATAAAATATAAATAATGCCTCTGCATCGAATTTTAGACCAAACTAGAATGCTAACTGTCCATCCATAAGCATAAGAACATAAAATAATTAATATATAAATAAATATAAAATATATAAAATATAAATAATGCCTCTGCGTCGAATTTTAGACTAAATCTAGAATGCTAACTGTCCGTCCATAAGCATAAGAACATAAAATAATTTTAAAAGTATAGAACTTGATGGATAACGGTTTTTCATTTCGTCCTCACACCAAATTTGAGATTTAAGTAAAATTTTGAGAAAAAAATGTGTCAACTTGCAGAGGTATTTAAAAATAATTATACTTTGTTTATATTTCTAAACAAAATGTTCCATGTTTAAGAAATTTTTAAACCTCATGCTAACTTTCACATTCAAGGGAATCGTATATTATATATATTTTAGTTTTATTTATATTAATTGCATATCATATATATATTAGTTCATTTAAAATATAAATTACTTTAAATGCGTGCAGTTTAAGGAATTAATGAATAAAATGGTTTGGAATAAAACATTTCTCAGAGCCTCATTAGTCGCCGCAATGGATGTGCGCACTGACGAAACTGTATTACATAACCTCCATTCTTTTTCAAAATGTCTACCAAACGGTCACATAAAAAATAAAAATGCCCTAAATTCGAAACGTATTCATCAAATATTTGATCACCACCAAATTTAGCATTAGCTCCATTACTAAAGAAATAGAACTCTATCCAATATCTTTGTAATTTAAAAGGGAATAAAAAAAGAGGTTAGAATATCTCGAAGTTTAGAAGATAGTTGTACCATAGATGGTCTTTGTTTATTTTTTCAATCATGGGATGGTTTCCACTGGAAAGGTCCATGTACGCAATAAATGGAGCATATGAAGAACAAGATCTGACAATTTCAGGAAATCATGAATATGAAATTGTATCTAAAGGATTTAAATGAAATTGAATGCAATAAATATTCCCGGCGAACCAGCTAGTCGCCAAAGGCGACGAGTCTATAATAAAAAAACGTGAAGCTCATAAATCATTTTTACACAATGGAAATCTAAAATATTCGATAGATTTTCTTCCCATTTTATTCGCCAATATTAATATTAATAAACAATGGGAAGGTCGTAAATAAGGCTTCAAGGAAATTCATTAAGCAGTTAATAATTTATTAATTAAAAAATTATGTTTTCACATATAGGAAAGACTGTTTTTACTTTTCCGTATTTGAAGTGTAGAGAGAACATTGTGATCTCAAAGCATTCGAACTCGAAATTTTAATGCATCTCCATATTTTAGACCTTCCTGCGTTCTAAAAACAGAATTTTGGTATTGTATCTATCTGTGGCAATGATAACTCAAAACCACTTTAAGCTAAATAGATAACATTTGGTATACGGTCTTTACACTATGCTTGTAGATTTTTAGAAACTTTCGAGCAAAATACATTTAAAAGAAGTCTGGCTATTCAATTGCAAGTGAACACGGTAACTAAGAAAGCTGGATGGATAAAATTCGGTATGCAAATTAGACACTAATAGTGTAGACACCTGTTAAATTTGGTGCCAAATCCAACGGAAGTATCACCTATAGGTCTGTACTTTAAGAAACACGTCAATGCGATAACCTAAAAATCCAGTGATTTATATATATCAAAGGTGTGACTACAATTGTAGTTTAGTCTCAAATTTTTGTTTCAGTCAAGTGGGAAACACGATTCTAAAACACAAATTTGATTTTCGGATACTAGTCAGAAATGAATCACCAAAAAGCTCGCCAACGATCACTCGATAAATTCAGAAAAAAATGCTAAATTCACTCAGAAGGTGAATATTTGGTGATTATTGTACGCCAATGCCATGCAAGGCGTTCTCTGGGATAACACCATTATAAAGAATACGCAAGAAAGTTTTGGGGAGACTACTCCTGCTGACTTCTGCAGGATTCCATTCAAATTCAATGAAAATATAATTTTTCGTCAACTGTTCCAAGATGCTACCCACAAAAGTATTTATAAATTATTTAGTGCATTTTAAAGTGATGAACGAAAATAGGTTGATCTTGTATATTACGTATATTTTTTAAGAAATAAGTTTATTTACTTGTGCATTGGCATTCTGTTGACAGACAAACCCATAAGGAGATATGAAAATATTTTTTTCCCAAACAGCATCGAGCACAGCTAGTTTTAAATAAAAGAACTGAAATGTTCCGTAGCACGGTTTATTAAATTCGTTTGATTATTATCTGCCTTGAGGGAATTTATGATGAGCCTTTTACGACTACCGCTTGACAAATAAAACGAAATAATAGAAAATACAAATTTATTTGGAAATAGACGTACCTATTTATTAAGACTTGGAAAATACTTATACATATTGATCATTTCCAAATGATGCAATAAAATGCCAAAAATATTGAAAGATCTGGAAGAAGATTATGATAAGCTTGACCTTGGAATTTTATTTCAATGTCCAGAGAGCTTATCTAGCAGTGCTACAATATTTTTAAAATTATAACACAGATGCAAATTAAAGTTCTAAAATATTTCGTTAATTCCATATTTCAAAGGGAAAAAAAACAACCTATTTTTTAAAAAATGAAATACGATTGATGAAAATCTTAACAAAACTAACAAGAATTTACTTTTGTAATTAATAATTTTAAATTAATAATGAAATCACTGAATAGAAAGCGATCAAAATAATTATTCATTGTTTTTTATGAGCAAAGAAGAGAAATGAAGTACAACATTTACAACATGCTCAATGGAACTAAAGACTAAATTGTATCCTAAGAAAAGGAAGTGACATAAAAGTTTTGAAATAATTTTCTAATTTGTCGACTGAAACGCATATTTACTTTCAAAAAAATATCGGGAAATATGCATGCCTGTATATTCTTGTTATTTTGAGCCATATTCGGATAACTAAGGCCTTCCTTCGATGCAAAATTGCAGGCTAGATCGAGATGCGGCAAGGTGAATTGTTTCCCGCTTTCTGCAGCTACAGTGGGTGGCCGCGGTGGTCTGGTGGTAAGGTCTCGGCTTCGGAACCGGAGGGTTTCAGATTCGAGACCCGATTCCACCGAAGAACCGTCGTGTAAGGGGGTCTGTTGCACGTTAAATCCGTCAAGACCAAACGTCCTCCCGCTGGTGTGGCGTGGTGTGGAGAGGGGGGTGCCAACTCAGGTGTCGTCCTCGTCATCTGACCGTGGTTCAAAATTACGAGGTCCGTCCCAAAATAGCCGAAGTGTTGCTTTAAAACGGGACGTTAATATAATTAAACCAAACCAGCTACAGTGGTCTGTGTCTTTAAGTTATATCTTGTAAGATGTGTTAGAAATGGATGGTCGCCTGACAAAAAAAAAAGCCTTTTCCCTCTCTCTGCTCCACTTTAGGCTTCTATAGAGAAACTTCGCATTTGTGGAGGCGTTAAATCTGTCTATTTGAGCTGCATCTTATTTTTGTGACATCTTTTTAATTAGACGCCTTTGACGACCAGCATTTTGCCCAGATTATTGACTATTTAAACGATTTATATAAAATAGTTAAATCATCGCAATTATCCATTAAGACGATTAAGTTCGGTTTTGACGCTTGATAAACTTTCCGATAGTGTATATATTAATTTCTTTTACATCTTGTTTCTTCTGACTGAAAGTAAAATTAGTCGTCTTCAGAGCATTTCTAACAATATTTTGCTGCTCCAGTAATTAGAGAAGCAATGAATAAAAAGCTACTGTAAAAATGTTCACTTAAGCAGTATGAAATGTTCATATAGTGTTTACATTTGACTGTTGCCATTCAGCAATAAGTAATAAGAATGATTTTTTTGCTATGAGCGTTATACATATATAATATATAACTAGGAAATAATATTATTGGTATACATTCTTTTATCGTTCGCTTTTCCAGAGTGTCCGCATATTCATTACCTAGATGATCAGCATGTGCATTTATTAAACTTAGATTAATTATTTATGTTAGTGTAATGACACTTAGGTTTTTCCTTTTTGACAAATGGCAAGTGATAAGATTCTGACTTGCTTGAAGGCCGGAATCTAGATCTTCCTCACTGTTGGCGGTGGATTGCTCTATTTGAAAGTTGAGAATTCAATTGGAAATGGTTATTTTCTAGGGATAGTTTGTCCACCCATTGTCTTGCGTAGTCAATATTTTTTTCATTTCTAATGCAAGATACTGCCCCAGTTCCCTCACCTGTTGAAGGGAATTGTTGAAGTGTCAAGATTTGATTTTCTATGTTGAAAGGGAATGGATATAACGCATGATGTTTTCTTCATTTTCTTCGGAAAGGTATGAAAATCCCAGTTCTATTGTTAGTTTTGCTGTTCCGTTGTAGAGGACTCCTTTATGTGCTATTAGATATACAGCAGAAATCGCGTGAGCTGCACTTGGAGCGCTGGATTTGGGTTCTATTTAAGAAGAATATTTCGATAAATTGAGGATAGTTTTCTCTTATTGATATTTTGTGACCCTATTATCGAGACGCGGCAAAGCAGTTTTTACAGATTAATTTTCGATTGTTAGTGTCAAGATGTAAAAACTTTCCCCTCTGTTTTTGGGAGACCTTTACTCCACTCCATTACTTTGATGCTGTGACGAGATTATACCGTTTCTTCCTGCTGTCTTCTGTCTGTCTTTACTATTGTTCTGCCATTCCATTTCATCCTATGTGGAGATGCTAGTTTCCCAAAATGGATGCAATTTGTCTTCTTAATGCTGGTTGCTGACAATTGTTTCTTTATATGAGGAATTCTTATATTGTTAGTTATGAGATTCCGACTCTTTCATTTTCTATTGGATTACAAAAGCAAAAGCATTTGCAATGTTTTCTGGTGTGCATCTATTTAATTATGTTCATGTAATATTTTCAAATTATAAATCAAATAAATGGACAAAAGGGATATTTATTGCAAATCAATGTTATGTAGTTGACATGAATTTTTGACCATATAAAGTTCATTTCTGTTTTGTCAGACTTTTCCTTTTGTGGTCAGTTCTTAAAATCAGTAGACGGATGCTACCAATACCACAATTATAAATGCAATCGAAGTGAGTGTCCATTAAAATTCATCTCATTTAGAAAGAAAATTTTCTACAAGAAATTTCATTTCATCTTTTTTATTTCAGTTTCTCTGATAGAAATAGTAATAAAAATACATCATGACATTGAAAAAAAAAAGTACTCAAAAATATTTTCATTTGGCAGATTTTTCATATTGATCTATTATTATGTCGTATCACTTCCTCATATTGTATAAGCCTCCCTTATCATTAACACGGCTTCCATTTTAAGCATTTCAACTATCTTGGATGCATTATTTAAAAAAAAAAACTATTATAATCAGATAAGCAGAAATGAGACAACATACTTATAAAAAGATTAGAAAAATCTCCGTTGTGTATCTATTTATCTTGAATGAATTTTATCTCAAATGCTTGTCTTATCAAATGAATTCACAATTACCTATGATTTTTCAGATTAGATAGTGATATCACTTTCCATTATTGAAAATAGCTAAAAAGCAACTTTCAAAATAAATATTAAATGTGATAAAGATTGATAACCAATAGGAGTATTGATTTAAAAGATTTAAGCATTTGAAATGAAATCTACTTATTTATCTTATACACATTTGATCTTATTTTATACATATTTTGATCGAAGAATTTACAGACGTTCAAACCAATTCCTGAACAAACGTTCAGAAGAATTCTCATGTTTGCGTTTGACTTTATTCACAAAAAGTCTATTTTTTATTAATTTAAGATGAATCCATCTTTTAAGTTATTTAGAAATTTCGTGTTAATATTTTTTTAGCTATAACTGATCTAGAAAATAAGAAATTCAAACAGTGGAAGCGATCTTCCCTAAACTTTTTTCACAAATTTTCTAATATAGGAATTATCCTCACTCCACACATGTGTGGGAAGCAAGTCTGTGAACGGCACGAGTGCTCATATTTTTATTTTTAGAATCCGGCACATGAGCATTTTATGTTTAGTAGTATTGTAAAGAAAACCTAATATTCCTTTTAGATGCCTTTTTTCGACCGATTGAATCGAAAGTTAGAAGCAGAATTACAGTTGCAGTAACACATACCAGTCACACACAGAATCTCATTTACATAAATCGTTTCATTTTGGAGCTATGGCGCTTACATGTGTAGCGATTGTTTATAGCGAGGACCGAAGTCGCAACGTTTGGGTTCGCAGCCACGTAACATGACCACTAGACAAAAGTGATCACTCCTGTCCTGAAGCTGTTATCTGGCTTATAAAGCTTCACCACACATGCATCTGAAGCTGATAGACTGGCAAACGGTTTATGGATTTGGGTCAAAATTTCATAAGAAACTGTAATTTAAATGCTAAATTTTCATAACTCTTTATTTGTCTACCTCTTTATGATTTGAAGTTATCAACCTCCCTTGTAAGCAGACAGACAGACGGTCCTCCTGTCAATGGATCTCGTTCAAAATGTGATAGAAATACACCGATCGGGTAAGAAGACCCCAAATCAAATTTTATCCTTCTGATTCAAATCGCTTTTGAATTACTGTAGAGAGAGGGAAAAAAAAAGAATATTTTTTTCTTTAAACTTCGGACCTTTTATTAATCCGTAAGGATGTAGATTGTCGAGCATTTAAGGGCATCAGTAATTAGAAAGAAAGTGTCCTTTATTTTCACTGATTTTGCAATGAATTCAGAAATACATATTACAAAATAATTTTATTTTCATTTTAATTTATTAATTCCTAAATTTTTTACACTTATGAAACTTTAAGGATAAACAGTATTTCAACTCAGAAACCAACTATATTTTCCATATATGTAAACGATTTATTGTTATGTTGTTATTTTAAATCAGTCCTTGAGTGATCATTTGTGAGATTCTATTTTCTAGTACTGATTCAGCCTCGTACTTGATATATAAATAAGGAAGAGAGATCCGAGTGCGCAACAATTCAAAACGGATCATTCTCTCAGTTATGAACAAATCCCGTTCGTAATTTAGCACCTACCAGAAAAGTAACCGCTACATATTTGGAAAGGAGTCATCAAGACATCCATTCCCTGCCGCCACTGAAGAATGCTTCTTGATGAATTTATCGAATCTGACTCGATCATCACTCCTTCGGTCTTCGATAACCTGAAAAAACTGGATTCGAAAAGAATACTGAAACGCATTGACGCACATTCGATGATGGAAGAGACGTGTCGGGCCTACTGAACGGAAAAAATACAGCCACGTCCGATCCATTACTTCTTCTTTGGAATGTGTTGATCGAATAATTCACACTTTCCCATCACGTATACACAGCAACTGAATTTGATGCGCTAGCGTAACACCAGTGTGAAAGAACCGAATGAATCATACTTCTTGAAGGAATATTTGAGTTATTGTATTGCGTCTCGCCGAAAAAAAAACAATTTCAAAGGAATTTTTCTTTGATTTCTATTTATACAACTGGAATTGGAAATAAACTCAGAAAACAGTGTTTTTGTAACCAACTTATTCCCATGACTTTGCAATCACCTGATTAACGTAATTGTGCATGGCATCAAACAGAAAGCTGTGTTAAATTGTAATGTCGCGTACTTTATTCATTTTTCACTCAAGATTCTCAATGGATTCCAAAAACTGACTCGGAGAGATATATTTCACGTGCATCACATAAGCATGATTATGTTTACGGGATATGTCTGGTGACTTGAAAATGTGAACGAACTTTGAGTTTAACATCTATTTTCATTTAATACACCATTCTGTTTTAAAAAAAAGTAGCCATGATGTCATGAATGGAATTAATTTCTTAAAATACATTGAATATAAAAGTTAAAGTAACATTTTATAGCGTTTAGAAAAAAAACCCGACAAAAATGAAAAAAAAAAATCAGCAAATATTTTGAAGAAATATTTTCTAAACCAAGATTAGTTACCACTATTTAAAATAAACTGACAATGTTGCAATATTGCTTTTAAAAGACAAAATATTTTCAATTTTTTTTTTCCAGTCACGAGCTCTTCTTGAGCGATTTCTCTGCATACCAGTCAAAAAAAAAATTTGCCGAACATTGAAAAATAAAAATGAAAATAATGCATTGATTTCTATGGGAGAAATGCAATTAAAATAATTATTTAGAAAATACAATGATTCTTTTAAATGGCATTTTTAAAAATTATTTTTGTTCATGCATATTCAAAATAAGTATATAAATAAATCAGAGCGACGAATCTGAGAGAAATTTCGTCGTCTCTTTTCCTGTGCGAATGCCTTCACCACCCACTGAAAACATTTATTCACAATTTAAATTAATATTTAATCAAGGAAGGTACGAATTTATTTTTCACTTTGCGACTACTATCAAATGGTAATCATAATCTATCAAATTGTAATTATAATCTATCAAATTGTATTGCAGTATATGTCTATCAAATTTTATTGTAGCAATGCTAGCGATGCCAGGCACGTGCTTGTAGCAAAAGTATGTACAGCAATTGGTTTGGTTTGGTTATATTAACGTCCCGTTTTGAAGCAACACTAGGGCTATTTTGGGACGGACCTCGTCATTTTGAACCACGGTCAGATGACGAGGACGACACCTGATCTGGCACCCCCCTCTCCACACCACACCACACCAGCGGGAGGACGTTTGGTCATGACGGATTTAACGTGCAACTGACCCCCTTACACGACGGTTCTTCGGTGGAATCGGGTCTCGAACCTGAAACCCTCCGGTTCCCAAGCCGAGACCTTACCACCAGGCCACCGCGGCCCTTATGTACAGCAATGAATGCGCAGCAATTTTTATATAAAACTCTCATAGTTATAATTACTTGGATAAAAGTATTAAAAACTCAAATAACAATGTTGAAATGTATGTGTTGTTAATTGATAGTTATAATTAAAAGCTGCGAATTCATTGGAATAAAATTTATTTGAAATGAAAGCGACATGAAAAATTTGGTCGCAAGTGACAGACAATAAAAGAAGGAGGGGAGGGAGTGCGGAAACATTACAATAGTAAAACTATTAAATAGCTTCATTAATGTTCCACGTGCCCACCTCCATATATGATGACACTTTACATGTGGGAGATGTGTACAGTAATAAATTACGAATTATGGCACAAGGAATTTATCGAATCGATGTCTGACGGCATCTTCCGAGCCAGATTTAATACCTATCTATCAATATGTGCTTCATTGCTGTCTGCCAACTGCCACATGAAAGGAAAGCACGTGGAGAGTTCGATACTACCTAAATAGATCCCTTTCAATTTGCTGATATTAACTAGGTACTTCCGCGTCTTTATGACTTCTCCGTTTAAATCATTTCGCTTGTGTTCTGGTGTCATCGGCGCAGTTTAAATATGATGCACGATTTTATATATGATGATTTCTGCTCTAAACAACTAGCAAAACTTGTTGATTTTTTTTTCAAAATTTCAACTGCATGGGTTTATATTCAAAAAAAAAAAAAACTTCGAAATGCGTCTGTCAGGAATACCAATCGCACTTGCTGATCGTTGCAGATTCTAGTTACTCATGACAGCGTTCTTTTGTGACCAGCCTGCAATTCTGTTTGAGTGAACAGAATTTCGGAAAGAAATTGTCGAAAAGCCGAAATGCTTCAAATTGTTGAAAGGATGAAAAGTTCATATTGTTGAGAAGTCGAATTGCTTGTTTTAAAAAATTATTAAAATCTTTCGAGCCATTCAAAGAATCACAAAATTAAAGACAAATGTAGAATTTTCTCTTAGAGATGGAACACGATGAAATTAAACATCGATGTCCTCTCCAATTAATTCTTGTATATATATATATATATATATACAGTGCCCGAAAAAATTATAAGGACACGCGAAAAATCGTCAAATCTAGAAGCCTTGTTTACAGAATCGTATGCAAATTTTTGCAGCAAAAATAGAAGTAAAACTAAAATATTTTATGCGTTAAGTAATTAAAATTTTCAATTTTAAATCTGCTAAAGATAAAATTTTGATTTTTAAACCTAAATGAAAACGGAAAAAAGTATAAGGACATTGCTTTTTCTCCAGTAATTATTTAAAAATTTGCATATTTGAAAGCATAAAATGACAATTCCGAGTTAAAAGATTCATTTGCGAAAAGAATTTCCCACTCGGCCACTTTCAGTGTGAATTTTTAAACGATGCCCAAAGGAACTCAACTTTCTGACTCTGAAAAAGGAAAAATTGTTGCTTTTCGAGAATGTGGATTAAGTGGATGGGAAATTTCAAAAAGAATCAAGAGATCTAAAACGGGGGGTTATAATTTTCTAAAAAATCCTGGGATGTATGGTATGAAAAAGTGAACTGGGAGACCAGAAATTCTCACTCTTCGACAAAAAAGAATGATTGTAAGGAGAGCTTGCGAGAAAAGAGAAACCGCAAATGAAGTTAGACAAAATTTCAGTTCACCATGCTCAACAAGGACTGTTCAAAATGTTTTGAGTAAACATCCTCAAGTTTCTTATGGGAAATTAGTGTCACGCCCCCCTCTTACAAATCATCATAAGAAAAGAAGAGTTTACTTTGCCGAAAAATACATTTCTTTTGGTCAAAAGTGGACTGATGCAATTTTTTCGGACGAAAAAAAGTTCAATCTTGATGGACCTGATGGTTTTCGTTATTTTTGGTATGATCTGCGAAAGCTCAAGGAAGTGTTTTCCAGGCGTCAATATGGTGGTGGCTCGGTTATGGTATGGGGTGCTTTTGCGGCAAATGGAACCACTCCAAATGTATTTATCAACCGTAAAATGAATTCGGACAGGTATGTTCATATGTTAGGAGAAAGTTTGTTACCTGAAGCGATACTAATTACTTCAGGGGACTATATTTTTCGGCAGGATAATGCTTCGATACACGTTTCTACGAGTGCAAAACTCTGGTTTGAAGCTAATTCTGTAAATTTATTTGATTGGCCGGCGAGAAGTCCCGATTTTAATCCAATCGAAAACTTAAGGGGACTTCTAGCCCGAGAAGTTTATAAAAACGGCACACAGTATCAATGTACACAAGATCTTGTCGTCGCTATCAAAGACGCTTGGGAAAAAATATCTGTGGACATTTTAAAAGATCTTTCAGGATCTATGACCTCTCGGCTTATTCAAGTGACTGACAAAAAAGGTAGTTTTCTTGATTATTGAAACATTTTTTTAAGTATTTTACAACATGTCCTTATAATTTTTTCCATATTTCCTTTAATGTTAAATTTTGTAAAATCATTTTGAAGCTAAATTATGTTTTTTATGTGGTATAAGTGTTATCACAAAATTATGCAGCAGAAGTAAGAAATATAAAAAGTTCATTTAGGCGAAATGGAAATAAAGCATATTTTCATGCAATTACATGTTGTCCTTATACTTTTTTCGCGTACTGTATATATATATATATATATATATATATATATATATATATA